>WOVY01012758.1:0-214887 GCA_013436015.1 Rhipicephalus annulatus | reverse complement strand
GAAGCTGCTAAACTGGTGTAGCTGAGCTTAGGCCTTCATTTCTGTTAATGGTGCATGCGAAGTAAATTTTTTTTTTTCCTCTCTGCCACAGCCAAACAAAGTTGTATCAGTGCATGCACATAGCCCTGTTTACATGACAATGTGTTCACCGTTGCAGCTTGCAGATGTTGGAGAGTTGATGGTGCAAGGAGAATGCCAGTATCTTCCTTTTAAATTTCGCAACCATTCTTGAACACACAATTTTCATCTAGAAGTGGCACGCACTTCTTTAGTCATCTGGCCATGTTGTTCCAGAAAAGCCAATAAATATTACAATGTGAATATTCGCTTTGTTTTTTCTATTTAAAGATATTCAGACTGTATGTTGAGTGTGGCAGTTTGGACTAGTTGGCATGACATGACGGTAGTTATAGCACGAGAACAGACCGACGACAAAGAGAGAAGAAGGACACGAGCGCTCGGTCCATCTTGTCTCTTTGTCGTCGTTCTGTTCTTGCGCTATAACTATCGTATGTCGAGCTTTTAATAATACGCATAAAATCTCATACTATTTATTACTGGTGAATGTAATCTTAAACACATTTAAATATGATTTCAAAGTAAACAAAAAACACAAAAGCCTGAATCGGTGACACTTGTGAACTCATTACCAGTACGATGAATTTAGTGGCTGCTCAGGCCCAATGTTACAATTCACCTGCTCTGCGAGTATAGCAGGCATCAATGACAGACAAATTTGCAGGGTCCACGATGAAGGCTATTGTCATTCACTTCTCTTGCTGTGTTCTTGGGCTGCTTTCTAGGTGGTGCTGGCTGCTTCGGCCAGTGGTATTTTAATATAAACATTGCAAGAAATACACAATCATTCAAATAGTTTTTTTTTAAAAGGAAGATTGTGAAACAGGATGGCCAGCCAGCATCTGTAAACAAAGTTTGGCAGAGGAGTGTGCCTGATGCCGCATCTAGTTTTCCCAGCATGCTATGTCATTGAAATTTGGCCTGGCACATAGTACCGTAAAAGCTCATTCATTCAAACTTGGTTAATTAAAACTACAGCCCTGGTCTGGGCACAGCCTTTTGTATTTCAATGTGGAAAAGCTTCAAATAATTTCAACACGACGTTAACAACGGTTAATTCAAACTGGGAGCCCTCTGGCTTTCGTCAGGGTTTGCAGAAATCGGCCTAGAATGATAATCGAAATCCCTCATTACTTTCAACTGTGTAAAACAGTGCAGGAATTGATTTCCCATGTTTGATTTTATGGTTGTAAATGTAGCTTGTCTGCTGCTACTGCGGTATGAGTGGAACGCCGAGTCGGCCATATTTGCCTTTAGCCATAATGTTTGGACATATTTCACTATTGTTCAAAATAAACTAAGAAAGAAAGACTTCAAATCTTGATTGAATTAGCTCTGCTATGTAAATAAATGTGCTTTGAAACACAAATAGCTTAACCTATTTGGCACTCAGGGCCAATGCTCACATATATGCATCTATGCCTGGTTAGAGGCATATCTCTGACTTATCACTAAATCCTGTTCACTATTAGAGCATGAACTAATTTATGAAATGACCTGCCAAGAAATGTGCACGATACCTAGTAATTAGCGGGAACGATTCCAAAGGTGCCCTCTCGGGATTCTCGCTGCACTGTGCGACACGATATCTGTTCATTCCAGTGCCTGCTTGCTAAATCGAACAGTTTTACTTTCAATTCGAATGAAGCAGCTTTTACTGAAGCTTGGTGATCCACCATGCTTTTGTGCTAATTTTTAAAAATCTTGGTGGGTGTTTTGAAGCTATCACTGATGCCAAAAGTGTATCTCAACTAATGATGCTGGCATTAATATACATTGCAGTGATGCATTTTCAATTCAACTTGGATCATTATCAGACAAACATTTATTAAGGCATAAATGTTGCTAACACTTGTTTGTAAGAGGCCCGTTAAAGCTCCTTTGCCAAATCAACTGAAGAACTTGGCTACCTGAATGGAATGTAGTCACTATTAGCACTTTATTTGTCATGCTGGTATTAGACTGCTTGTACCTAAAATAAGAGGGGTTTGGGGAAATCTACAGAGGCAAATATTTTCAAGTTTTTGTAGTCTGCATGCAAAGTGATTACGACAGTGTGCAGCTTCACATTCGTCGCATTACGATCAGCTGATATCTTGGAATATCTGTTCTAGGTAGACAACGGTGAAGTTGCTGAAAGAAGTTTGCTGCCTAAACATATGGAATGAAAATGCTTATAGAGATTGGGTAAAGCAGTCTATTATACAACGTATGGGTGACTCCTGCTAGTCCTGTAATAACTAATTGGCTTGTGACTGTAGTCACTGAACCTCCGATTGGGGGCAAGCGTCATGTGTTTGTTTTCCAATGTGCTATATGTTGACCGGGAATGCTCCACAGTGCTTATCACCAAATTTGCTTTTCTCTGACACCACTGATTATCCTAGCTGAGTAATGTGCCACAAATCTAGCAAGTGGTGACCTGTAACACTTGAACATTGTCAGCTCAGCTGCAGTGAGTGTAGGGTTCTCGCTATCTATTCAACACCTGCAAGATCTACGCTTGTGCAGCTGTAGCGTCGCTCTTCAAGAGACAATTACATTGCACGAGTTCACGCCGATTGCTCTCAAACACTCTTTGTTTGTCCGCCTGCCTTTGGGAAGAGTAGCCATTCAAGAGAATAGAATAAGAACTGCTGGTAGTGTGATGGAGCAGATCCTAACCCGTATATGCCCAAACTGAGGAAAATTACCAAAACTAATTTACATCCCCAAAATTATTGCCTCTACGACCTAAAAAGAAAGTAAGGCTCTTATAAAAACTCTAAACAATGCTTTTGAAGCCGTCCTATATGTAGGACGCCATGTTGGACACACCACGAACGAAAAAAGTTTTCAGCTATCACTGTCATATGAAAGTTACTGCACACCCAATAACTGATGCACAGTCGAGAAATATATCAGCAGCATCAAGAACAATTAGACTCTACATTACTTTTTTTCTTCGCGGTATGTCGTTCAGCTACATGCACGCGAAATAGCCATTTTGGGACTGTAAGCACGTTGCTATTTGTAGCCCCGATCACCTAGACTTGCATATGATGAGGACAGGGCATTATAAACACAGCTTAGGTGGCGTTACCTTTTTTTACAGAAAGAAACGTTCGAGTTACACTGAAAAGTTTTAGCATCCTACATGTAGGACACTGGGCATATATGGGTTAACCACTCCATATGTTTGGTCTCTCTCACTTGAGGAGCACTCTATGGAGCCTGACTCGCCGAGTGCCCTGCAGTTGCCAGATATGGCTGGCAGTTTGACAAGGTGAAGAGGCAAAGCAGTGTCAAGAAGAAGCTGCTTTGATACACAGTATCGCTTGATTAGTGGTACAACTTATTAAATGATGATATAGCCCATATTGTTAAAAGATTTCAAACACAGTTTCAACATCCATTTCAAGTCAAGTGTGTGCCTCTTATCCTATTTGAAATTGTTTTCATGAATATTTTGCACAATGATGAGGCTGAGCTGTGTAATCATTATACCATATGGTTAAATAGCACACTTTTGACATAGACAAAGGGCACAAGAAAGGCGCGACATTCTCGTCCCCTTTTCTTCATGTCAAGAGTCTGCTACTTCACCATACGGTATAATGATCAGTCACAAACTAGCCCAGCTCTTAACCTTACTGACCAGTCTAGAAGGTTTCATCTCTTAATTTTATTATTATAACTATTATGCATTAGTGAAACATTAGAGTTTTTGGAACTTTGGTACACTCGAATTTTGGCATCTGTATATGATTGTGCGCGCTATCCTGGGGTGCCACACACTGCATACCTTTGCAAAAGACGGCGGCTGGATAAACCGTCGGACTCTAGAAAAGCATGGTTCCGACTGCAAGACATGTTTCAGTACATAAAACTGCACTATAGTGCACTAGAATAATGTACCGACAAGCCCAACTCGCCACTTCAATCGTGAAAGGCTATATTGCAGTAGCTGTTCAATTTGCTTTTCGCTTCCAGTTTTGTTAAATCAAATGAGATGCTGTATTTTAAATTTATATAACAGTTTACCGAGTGCATAATATTGAAAGATCAGACTCAAGCTGAAGTAAACAAAACTTGAGAAGCAAAAGCTTGCTAGTGTCGGACAGGCGTCGCAGGCTACAATGCGCTGCCTTGCAACAACAGGTAAGCAGTCGTATCAATTATTTGTAGTTGTACACTGCCCTGTTGCTATCCCATATTTAATAGCCAGAAATACCTGTACCAGTACATATCAGACAGCGTCATGATATAAAGATATGCTGGCGAGATTCGAGAAGACTTTTGCAGATGTTTCCCATGTGGATAAGCACAATGGTGCTGAATTCTTTGGCACTTGTTATAGCATCCTGAAAAAGTTATATGACTTGCTCCAGTCATCCGCTCACTGCGCTAATATGCTGGAATGGCGAAATTAAATGGTGTTTTGCGTTGGCCATTTGGGATTATGAGAGTAACACTGGTGTAATTGTAATGACCCCAAATGCTTAGGTGAAACATGCATTCCCCGGCTTTTGTGGAACTGAACTGCGATTAGTTCTAATCGAAATACAGCACAATTTTCTCGACGTCCTGTTTTTCAAACTTCATACCATCGAATTTAAACATTCCTAAGCAACACACCAGCTATAATTCTTCCTTTATATAGACTCTGCTGCTTCGAATTTTTTCTCCATTCTACACATAGCCACGGCTCTATGCCATGATATTCGCCTTGCCGAACTATACGGTGACGGTATACCCCCCTTAAACCATGTGATTTTTCCCCCCTCGGTGGTGCCTCAGCTGCCTGCTGTCTCCCCATCCTTACTTTGTTTTTTTGCTTCTGCTGCTGTCGGCGAGTCGGACACATTCGAAAAAGTGCTTCTTTAAGTTGTGATGCGTACTGACGCTGGCACAATGCTTGTGTTTACTGCAAGCTTTCATATGCCAGCTTGCACGCAGTCTCACCACATATTCCACCCCTCCCCCATTTTTTTTTTTGCAATACTGCCCCTCTGCCTACACACAGATGGAAGCCTTTGCCCGAAACTCTATCGCAAAGGTCTGTAGGTTAGCACAGCACACATTTGTACATGATGAACTGTGTGCTGTGTGACCTATGAGTGCGATGAACTATTGCACACGATGAACCGTACTGAGAGAGATAAAATAGACTTTTGAAACAATTGGTTAGGGTAGCTAGCCAAAGCAGGGGATACCATGTAAACAAGGCGGTGACTACCCGAATCGCTAAGCGACGATTCGCTATGTCGTCATTTCAACATTAATGCACTTAAAAAATATTAAAACATAATTCATTTAAGCAGAAAAAGGCTTACTTATCCACCTAACTAAATACTAGCCATTTACTTGTCACAAAAAGCACAAACCACCTGGTTAAATGAATGTAGTAAAATGCAGATTAGTAAACTTGCTAGTTTGCAAAGCAGTTCGTGAATAGTGCTAACTCAATAATTAACACATTACTGAATTTTCAGTTATCAGGTGTTTATATGTGCATGTACATTGCTGCACCAAGATAATAATTCAGAAAAGTATACATAGGATAATAATGGAAATGTAATTGTCCATGTAAGCTAATTATTGGCCACTATTTACTTCATGTAATTACCATGGCAAGTACGCATGACAGCAACATACATAGAGGCACGAACAAATCACAGACGAGGACACACACATAAATATGCACATAGAATATCAAGACTTAGCCGGTATTTTGGCAGTAGAGACAAAAGTTTTCTTCACGGCACTAAGCATCGTTCTGCTTCTGCTTATACTGCAGGTGCACTTCTGGATGTTTTAGGCAGTGAGCCTTGAAACACCTACCTTCACACACATGCGCAATAGGACGTTGCCGAAGAAACTCCTTGCATCGGGATGACCGAATACCAACTGCACCTGCACATTACGACGCAGCCTATGTCATCCATCTTTCCGTATGAAAGAAGCCACTTGACTCCTAGAGCATTCATTTAGAAGTAGCGACGAAAGTTTTCTTCACGGCGCTAAGCATCGTTCTGCTTCAGCTTATACTGCAGGTTAGTGCCAAGTCACTGGAATTGCAATATTTGTGCTTTTATTTCGTCGCTGCTGCCAAATAAAGCGCTGGTTTCTTGTACTTTTTGGTCACTGGTTGCTTTTTTGTTTTTCGTCTGATGTCAAAGAACCTGCCAAAATGAACTTGCCAAATGAGGCATGAATTGAAATAGTCTCGAGAGGGCTTAGAAAAAGACCTGCAAACTGAAAACCACGAACTCAAAAATGAGCAAACTAACATGGCAAAGAGCCTTCAGTTTGCATTTAATACTATGATGAACTGAAAAGAAAGTTGATGGAATGTACTTCCAAAAATGCCGAACTTGAGTGTGAAAGCGCGGCTCTACGCACTAAATGTTCCCTATTTAGAAAACACAGTGCAAACCCTGGAAAATCGACTCGCGCAGACTGAGCAATAGAGCAAACCTTGAGATTCAAGGTGTAGCAAAGGCAGAAAATGAGTGCTTGACCGATGTACTTTCATAGCTTGGCTCTGCAATCAAGGACGTTCAAATGTGCCATCAGGTGCCTACATGCAGCAACGATCGGACGAACATAATCGTCCAATTCAAGTGTCGTACGAACTGAGATAGCGTTCTCCGGAAGGCTAAAAGGATGCGTCTTACAAACACTGACCTTGGTCTGATGGGTTCTTCAGTGTATGTGAATGAACGCCTTTGCCCTGCTCTAAAGAAGCTTCTCACAATGGCTGTAAAGAGAAAACATTCGCATCACTGAAATTAGGTGTGGTCATTTACCAGCAAAATTTTTGCAAGACAATCTGATGACACGCTCGCTCTCCACATAAGAAGAGAGGATGATCTTGAAAAGATATCAGGGCAGACGTAGAAAGTCAAAGCGGCACGAATGTACGTCTTACTTAACTTCTGTTCTTAGCACACCAGAAGCTTGCTCTCCGGCATCAAATTTCTAGACTCGATACCACAGGCACGTCTATTTTACATTTCAACATGTGCTCTGCATGCAACAAGATGACAATATGATTCACTTTGTTTCGCAATTTACATTTAGCTTTAATGTGATCATGATCTTGAAAACATGGTACTACATTAACTGAGCTATGTTGACTTTGAATAGTTATCATTGCTTTGTTATTAATCGCCTTATTAGAAAGGGTGGTGGTGTTACGCTTTTTGTTGCAGAAGATGGAAAATGCCAATTGATAGAAGAATATACGAAAGCAACAGAAGACTACGAAATAATCACGATAAAGAATAAAAACAAAATAATTTTGGTGGTGTATCGCCCGCCAAGCGGTAATGTCACATTTATAGATTTTTTAAAATCATTCCTAGATGACGTAAGTGTGAACGAAGAACAACCTTAAACTTGTGTGTGGCAGTGATTTAACTCTTTCGTCACAATGTCTATTCAAATCGATCACAGGGGATCAATGCTTTTCGGTCATCGATTTGCCTGCCCTGCCCTGCCTCAAACTCTCCGTCACCCGGACAGGAAAATAACTGAAAATAAAAGTGATGACTAGCCTGCTCTTACGTGCAGCAATAGCAGGCATAAAACCAATGAAATAAAAGAAATGGGGTGTAAAAGTACCATGAATTTCCAAGTTACAGTCTACTGTATTGGTCGGATTCGTTTTGCTCTTGTTGTAAACGATCTAAAATTTTAGCCTGAGCCTCAACAATTTCGTTCAGTTTTTTAATTTCTCTGTCTCTGCTTACTGCAGCGCTCTCTGATGATTTGAGCTGTTCACATGTGGTATCATATGGATTTGAAAGAAAAGAGACTGATTCATCGAGGTCAGCGACTGACCTTGACAGCTGCAAAAATTCTGTCGTTAGAAGCAAGAGTGAATCAACCTTCTGACTTACTTCTAAACTTTTTTTCATATCTCTAATTTTTTCGACCAATGCGGAAATAGAAGTGCTGCTGCTTGGCATTGGCGGTGCATCAAAAGACATAACAGAGGCACATTGATTTTCGTTGGCTATGCAGACTTTGCAAAACCAACAGTCTCTTTCCGACTGCCCCATAGTAATAAAGGTATTTGGAGCTATGCCTGAGCAGCTAGATCCAAGATGATAGAAATATTTGCATTCAAGACATTTCATAAATCGACCATCACAAGGCACAGTCTTTTGACATGAAATACAAAAGTCTTCCTCACTCATAGCAATAGGCAATGAAAAAGGAAGAAAAAAAAAGA
Organism: Rhipicephalus annulatus; assembly: GCA_013436015.1. NCBI lineage: Eukaryota > Metazoa > Arthropoda > Arachnida > Ixodida > Ixodidae > Rhipicephalus > Rhipicephalus annulatus. The sequence goes on along the minus strand of WOVY01012758.1, from coordinate 206,588 downwards.
AGTTCGGCAGTCAGCAGCAAATGGCTTACAGTAAGTAAGAAGAGGTGTAAACAAACAATATACCTGTCAAAAGACGGATGATTAGTTTACAGGCCAGTGTCTCGCCACTGACTGCGAAGCGAGCAGCATAGGGTGGGCGTATTATCTTGGTGAACAACGCCAAGTTGCCAGATGAGCAAATGCCGATTTCCGCAGCAATGTAGAGGCGACGGCAGGTACCGATGAAAATGCAGCTTGCCCGTCCGAAGGTCCTGTATAGAGCAGGAGCCCGAGCCGTGAAGGGGGCGTTTTGTTATCCTGGTGAACCGAGTGAATTTTGTAGAAAAGCAGGTTCCAAGCTTGAAAGACAGCTTAACAGCATCGGCAGGTGTTCGACGGAACCGCAGCTTGTCACCCAGGCAGGAAAAGCCTCAGGAGAACCAGAAAATTTGTGAAAAGACGGATGATCAGGCCAGTGTCTCGCCACCGACTGTCACCGACTGAATAATAATAATATAATTAATAATTATTATTATTTATTTATTCATCATGACATGGAACAACTATAAGGTCTTAGTGCACTGCAAGCGCACACAAACATAAAACAAAAGAAATAAACAATAAGACGATACAAATAATACAATACAGGCACTCTTAAGAAAAATCACAAAAAATGCACAGACAAAAAGAGAAATCAGCGCAAACAGTGGAGAGCTGAGATTAAAATAATAACAGTGGATTGTGAAAAAACCTAACAAAAAAAGTAAAACATATTTTATTTTTGGTGAGCAGCAGAGTGTTGAGAGAAGTTGGCAGGTACATGAAATGATCGATTCTCTATGGGTTTACACACCCGAGAAGTAAAAGGCAGGATATTATACCGTGAACTAGTTAAAAAAAAAAAAGAAACGAGAGGTCTGCACGATTTCGTCGGCAGTGGAGTCATGGCAGTAATAACAATCTGGCAGTGTTCGAACGAGATAGAACGAGGATAAAAAAACACTTTTGTAGACCAACTATGTGTCCAGCAGGACACTAAGTAAGACAATAATGATGTCAGCTACCTAATAAACTAAGAATAACGAAATCTTGGTGGCTATAATAAGTGGTATGTTTGCACAGAAAAGTTTGTGGCAGTTGTGTTTCTGCACACTCCGCTTGAAAAAATTCTTAGAGCATGTCTGTGCTCCGAGATATCCCGCTCCGAAGTTCAATTGTGCTTTTCATGATTACCCATGCAAGGCAGTGACGATCAGCAAACTGTTACTCCCTGGTGGTACGAGCAGTCACTGCTAGCTATGACCAGCCGGTAGTAAAAGGGTAACCATTATAATGTTTTTATGGCTTTGACCCATGGTCAGATTACATGTTTCCCATCAAGCAGTAGTAGATGTGTGCTAGTGCTCACTGTCCTGCATGCATAATGATGCAAGCCGCAACTAAAGTTACTTGCAAGATATCTAAGCACAGGCATGCAAAAATTTTTTGGATCAATGCAGAAATTTGACAGGCTCAAATTTTTAATACATGCATGGGGGCCTGTTTCAGTCTTTAATAAGTTGCATCTTATTCAACGTCACGGCTGACAGTAATACGTATTGTTACACATTGTGTCCCCCTGAACACATAGTCATCTGCAAAGGTGGCTTTCATTTATTTATTTTATTTATTTATGAATACTTCAATCCCTACTAGGGATTTTCGCAGAGTGGGTTACATGAATTACATGAATGCTCAATATGCAGACGAACAAATTTTCAAAACAGGAAGATAAAAACACACAGAAACAAAAGTACGCACAAAGCAACCTAAATATGCAAAAATTCGAATGCTTATGGGGACAGAGCTTAATTGGCATGCTATATTAAACACTGTTATCGAGGCTAGAAGAAAACAATGTTAAGGATGGCTGTAAAACTTCGGTGTTGGTTAGTTTGTTCTAGTCGTTTATAGTTCGTGGAAAGAATTAATATTTAAAGCAGTTGTTACGGATTGCATAGGGTGTTATTGTGCGCTCATGCCTTTGTCGAGTTGCATATCCAGACGAAAATGAAAGAATTTCAGGAATGTCTATCTTGTAATGTCCCTTTATTAGTTGATATAGAAATTTTAGTCTAGATAAGCGGTTTCTTTTTGTTAGTGTTGGTAGATTAGCTCGAGCTGAAAGTTCCGTGATTGAAGTGCGCCCGAAGCTGTTATAAATAAAACGAATGCCCTTTTTTTGTACTCTTTCTGGCTTGTTGAAATGGAAGCATAATCCAGAGTCGGTATAACTATTGTTTTATAAGCCAGAAGGTGGATGGAGGGGGTCGAGAGTTTCAATGCTCTTCTGAGGAAGAACAGCTTACGCATTGCAGTGTTAGTTACTGTATTAATGTGTTTCGTCCAATTCAGGTCATCTGTCATCCATATGCCAAGATACTTGTAATGTAGGACTTGGGAAAGTTTAGTATGGGTGGTAGAGTACTCGTAGTCTAAGGGATTCCTTTTATTAGTTATTTGCATACACACTGTTTTTTCGAAGTTAATAGCCATTTGCCATTCATCACACCAGGAGGACACTTTTTGTAGAGCATCATTTAACACGTGTTGGTCTGCGGGACAGCATATTTTGTTATAAAGTACACAGTCATCAGCGTAGAGTTTGATTTTAACAGGGATCCCATCAACAATATCTTTATTAAACAATATCATTAATAAACATTGTAAATGATATGTTCCAGAATCTTGTATACTGTACATGGTAATGAAATTGGACGATAATTTTTAACGGAGTTCTTATTTTCGGTCTTGTGAACTGGTTTAATTCTAGCGGTTCCCCAGTCTCTTGGTATTTCTCTATTTTGTAAAGACTTGCAAAAATGACATGAAGGTATTTTGACACCCACTCAGCGTACCTTTTCAAGAAGCTATTAGGAATATCATCAGGCCCTGGTGATTTTTTGGCATCAAGCCTTAGCAGAAGATTAAATATACCACTTTCAGAAACAATAACATCAGACATCGGTGGTAGGGATGCATGAAACACAGGTGATATACCATTATCTTGGGTGAACACCGATTTAAAATGGTTGTCTAAGGCATGGGAAATTTTTGCACTACCGCGAGTTAGGCAGCCATCAACTTCAAATGTATCACATTCAGTGGAGTGTGGAGAACTCAAACGCCAAAATTTCTTGGGAGACGTGGTGATAAAGCTTGGTAATGATTCACCGTAATAGCGCTTTTCATCAGCAGCTACTTGGTCTTTAATTTGTAAAGAAAGTTTCGAAATTTGTTGCATTATAAATGATGTTCTGTTGCTTGTTAACCTTTCTTTTAAGCGCTTCAGTCGCCTTTTAGATTCCAATGTCTCCCTCGAAATCCATGGATTCTTACCCTTACATCTTTTTGTAATCTTGGGTACAAAACAATCGATACATTCATTCACGATCTGTTTAAATCTGTCCCAAAGGTGGTGTACATCACAAGTCCTATTGCAGAAATCATCAAAATTAAAGGAAAGCAGGTCAATTATTGACACATCATCAGCAAGAGAGAAATTCGGAAATGACAAAATTGTACGATTATTGTTTATATAAGTACAGTAAAAGCTCGTTAATTCAAATTCCACGGGAACGCTGAGCAATTTCGAATTAAACAAAATTCGAAATAATGAAAGTGAGCAAACATGGGTGGATTTCGGGGGTGGGGGCACGAAAAATATTTATTGGCCAAAAAAGTCGGTGATGACCATCTGCTTCTTTTCTCTGAATGCCGCAGCTGCGGCTCCCTGTTCCAGCGCGCGGACGCAGCGCAGGGAATCTTCTTCACCCTCTTCAAAGCTGAAGAAGAGACGCGCCACATTAAGTGCCTCCATCACCGCAGAAGCTGACGGGCGCACAGGCGCTTCGTCATTTTCGTCTTCCTCACCTTCTGGCTCTTCAGCATCAGGCTGCGCACCGGCTACTTGAGCGATAATGTCCTCATCAGTCAGGGCACCACACGCCGATGCACCGGTGTCAACTTCAACATAATCGGCAAAACGTACGCCCCGAAGAGTGTCACGCAACGCCGCTGGCATGAGCTCCTCAGCCCCATCCACGTCGACGTCACAACTATCCTGCGCACTCCCAGCTGCAAATCCTGGCTGAAACAGTTTGCGATTGTGGTCGCGGTCACCTGTTCCCATGCGCGCACCAACATGAACTTGGCAGTGAGCAGCGTAGTGCCGAAGTCCTTCCTGTCGCCCGCGCACAAAATCATTCTCTCCAACACGTGACGCCTATAAAAGCACTTAATGTTCCTTATCACACCCTGGTCCATTGGCTGCAGGGCCGCAGTCGTATTTGCCGGAAGGAACACCAACTTAGTTGCTCTCAGCTCAACGTCGACTTTGTGCGCCGAACAGTTGACGACAAGAAGGCGTCTGCCACCCAGTTCCATTCGCTTGTCGAATTTCAGTAGCCACTTCCTGAATAGGTCACCTGTCATCCAGGCTTTCTTGTTTGCGGCGTACTCCGTCGGCAGTGAGCGAATGTTTTTGAAGCACCGTGGCTCGAGTGCTTTGCCAATCACAAAAAGGGGGACCTTTTCCGTACCCGTCATATTTGCGGCGACCAGAACAGTGACACGCTCTTTGCTGCGCTTGCCGCCGGCACAGCTGTCTCCCTTGTAGGTGATCGTCTTGTCTGGCTGCAACTTGAAAAATAACGCTGTCTCGTCAGCGTTAAACACATCCTGTGGTGAGTAGCTCTCCAAGTACTGCTGCAGGGTGTCGCTTCTCCAAGTAGCGCATGTTTCGGCGCCCACTTCCTTTGCCTCGCCGGATAACGTGCGGACTATGAGATTGTGCCGCTCCCTGAAACGATGAAACCATCCCTCGGAGGCGACAAAGTCTTCAATGTCCAAGCGCAGGGCGAAATCGGCTGCCTTGGCCACGATGATAGGGCCGCTCAATGCGATACTCTGGGCTCTCATTTCTTTAAACCAGATAATCAAAGCTGACTCCAGTTCCGGGAACTTCGCTGTCCTTAGCCTTTTTCGACTGGCGCCAAAATCCTCGGCTTCATAGGCGTTTTCAATGGCCGTCTTGTTGCGTATGTAGGTTGACAACGTGCTCGGAGGTATGCCGTGCTTCCTCGCAATTTCGTATTTGCTCATAAGTCAGTTGCCAGACTTTGAGGTGGTTGTTGCCAGACTGCCGCTAAATTTGGCGAATTTTTTTTTGTAGTTGTGGCTTCTTCGTAAGAGTTTGGTGCCATCCGGTAGCGTCGTAGCGCGCGGTCGACGAGACACGATCAGCTGAGAAAAGAAAAGTAAGGGGGGAGGGGGGCAGCGCATCACCGCCTGCGACTCTATTCAGTTTTTCCCGTCATCCCTAATACTGAGACGCGATATCTTATTCGCACAGCTGCGCACACAGCAAGAGAACGCGCCTCGACTTCTGCTCGGCACGGTTCATTCTGTTAATTAAATTGGCCTCTTAATTGCGTAGCAGCGCTGCGCTCGACTTCTGCTAGGCGCGGTTCATTCCGTAAATAAAACGAATTCTGTAATGTGCGGTTCATTCCATTAATTAAAACGGCCTCTTAATTGCACAGCAGCGCCACGCTCGACTACTGCTAGGCGCGGTTCATTCCGTTAATTAAAACGGCCAGCGTCGCTCGTTCACGAAATGCTCCGCGGATGGCACCAAATTCTCACGAAGAAGCCACAACTACAGAAAAAACTTTTGCCGCCAAATTTAGCGGCAATTTGGCAACACTGACCCAGTCTAGCAACCACTTATGCAACGTCAAAAGGAACCTTGCCTGCTCGAGTTCCCTTGGTCAACCTTTCGCAAAATCTCCACCTTCTCCTTGACAGTCTTCGCGCAGTAGTTTCCCCGCGGCATCTTGCAACTTCGATGCAGAATAAGACGGCTTGACGGTGTGAACGAACTACGTGCTCGAGGAACAAAGTGACGCTGCCGCGAGCAGCCTAGGAGTGCTAGGACTACTCCGCCGTCTCTTCAGCGTCCCGTGGGTCCCGCGTACAAGTGGCGCCAGGCGCTGAGATAGCGAGAGAGCTACGAAAAAAAAATTGCTCCCTAGATTTTGGAGGCCATACTTTGCTCGCCCTTCGCTCGGAGGCCACTTGAAGCTAAAAAAAAAATTGGTCGTGCTACCTATAGTTCGACCGTAAAAGCTTCCACTAGTGTTTGACGATGATGACGCTCGGCGGCGCGCGCTTCGAATTATCCGTAGAGGCAGCAATTTCTGTTCGAATTAACGAATCGTTTTACACATGGTCTCCTATGCACTGCGAACTGGACTGCGGCGACCATTTCGAATTATCCAAAATTTCGAATTAACGAGGTGTGAATTAACGAGCTTTCACTGTATTGGCTAGGGTAAGCAACATGACCTTGTGGTCTGAAATTCCCGGAACTACTTCGCAGTAACTTTTGGCACTAATGGATTCACTTACTAGAAAGAGATCTAGTACTGATTTGCAATTTTCTTGGATTCTAGTGATGTCTGTTACAATTTGAAATAGGTCAAAAGTGAACTCGATGTTTAGCATTGCTTGTCCCAAGTGATCATTGTGATTATTGAGCGAGAAATTCGGCCAGTCTATATTCGGCAAGTTGAAATCTCCAGCCAGAATAACTTTGTCACCAGGTTTTATATTCGAATGTAGATACTCCTTTAACGATTCCAACATGTCAATAGACGAGTTAGGGGGTCTATACACGACTGCTATTACATATTTAACCTTACCGTGGTACGCTTTGCAGAATATGCACTCAACGTCAGCCAAGTCAGACATTCTCACTAAACGCAAATGTTTTGTAAAAAGAATGCAAACACCTCCTCCTTTGCTGCCTCGGTCTTTTCGAATTATAGTATATCCGGCAGGAACAAATTCGCTGTCGTATATTGATGCATGTAGCCAAGTCTCAGTGAGAACTGCGATGTTGGCATCGTGTACTAGTAATCTACCTTCGAGTTTGGTAGCTTTATTGATTACACTTCTGCAGTTGATGTTTAATATTTTTAATGACTGATTTTTAGTACTATGTTGTCATGCTGTTTTCTTATTCAGCCTAAACCGTGTCGCCTTTTCCTCGTTCCAACCAAAAAGCACACCGTCTACGCTTAACTTGTCGAAGAGTAATTTGACCTTAGCGCCTTGTTCTTTTTCTTGAGCTGCACTCCTCCATAACTGCTTGCGGATTTCCCGAATTCTTTTCGCAAAGTCATCAGAGAGTGAAAAATTGGTGTCCTTAAGTTGAGGAGAAGCTTTTAGTACCGCCATTTTTTCACGGTAGTCGACGAACTTTACGATAACAGGTCGAGGTTTCTCAGACGTTTTTCGTCCAAGCCTGTGACACCTCTCAATACCATTCACGGTTATACCCAGTATTTCACGATAATGTTATTTTTGACTGTGGCCTCTAGTTCCTCGTACGTCTCTTTGTTAGGCTCCTTTAAACCATAAATGATGAGGTTGTTCCGACGTCCCCCATTTTCCAAATCATCAACCTTACGCATCAGCTGTGAAATCTGTTCATCATAACTTAGACACCGAGGTTTCCAGAACTTTCACTTGATTAGTAACAGCATTTAGGTCAGTCAACTGTTTTTCAAATCTACCCAGACGTTCCGTTAAGGTTGAGAGCTTATCTTTCGATTTTATTTTGCGCGGTGAGTACGGCTTCAATTATTGCAGTCATTTTACTCTGTCCCTGTACCAGTTCTAACAGGATATCTTTATCTGTTTTCGAAGGCCCTGGATTAGCCTCTATGTCGCCGCAAGATAATAAGTCATCACGGAAACCAAGAACGCAGCGAAAAATGCACTTAACACAAAGTGGGCATGGCAGCAGAATCAAAAAACGGTCATCCCTCTGGTAACTTTTCGTATACCGACAATAACTAACCTGCAGCAGGAAGCAAAATGGGTTGCTGGGCATGGTGCTGGTCTCGCTGCTGCTATGCCCACTGCCGATGCCCGGTGTACGTCCGTCCTTTATAGTGCTTCGGTCCGTCACGTGATGGCATGTCACCGACGTGGTCATCCATGTCGGCACAAGCGCAGCTCTGCAGTGCAGCGATGAGTCAGCGATGATGCAGCGTGTAAATCCCTCACAAGGTCCCGTCAGGCACGCCGATGCCGTTCGCACATGCCACCCCAGGATGGAGAGCGGATAACATCAGCCGCGCCGTAAAAAGGACCTGCAGCACGAAGCAAAAGGGGTTGCTGAGCATGGTGCCGGTCTCGCTGCTGCCATACCCACACATACTTTACAGCACTGACTTCTTCAAAGAAAAAACAAAGGGCTTAGTTTTGAACATCCTAAATATGCTGAGCTACTTGAATAAAGCAACCAGGTGGCGCAGTGAAGTTCCCTTTTCATAGGAAACAGAAGCCATGCGCAGCTGTTGTACATCTGCAGCCAACTTTTCCACGAGCTACTACTGATGACAGGCTTGCCCGGAATTCTTTCACACTCAGTTTGCACAGGGAGCATGCATAAGCTGCGATGGAAACACAGAAAAAACAATTGAGTAACTTGAGTTTCGTGAAAAAACTGCATTTTTCGGTCTTTTTAAAATGATTTGGAACATTGTGTCCCAAACTAGCAAAATGTACACAAACTAGAAATGTTACAAGATAAACTTTCTTGATGTTCTTGGCGAACACAGTTGCAGCCTTATCAAATAATATGCAATTACCACATCACAGATGTGACAAAATCATGCTTAATTCGCTCGCGCATAGTGCGTTGACATGCGAACTCAATGATACCATCACACACACACATGATGGTATGTAAATTCATCAAGTATTCATTGCAGGTAACATATAAAATTAAAATATGAATTTGATTTCAAATGCAACTAATGTAGCCTTCTTCAGGCTGCTCACATTGAAATGATTATATTGTCACGTAGATCGTGACGTGGACGAATGGAGCACACTGCGAGTCGAATAATAAATTGTTTATTTGGGCGAACCTGTGCCCAGTAAACGGAAAGTCAGACTACAGTAGCAGTCTTGGACTGATACAAAGAGAAGTTTATTAACTTCACACTCAAAAAAAATCTTTACATCATTTATTCATACAGTGCTCGTTTAGACACCCCTCTTGTGCACTATGGGGCATACAAACTCCATTATCCATAGAGGAAACTAGCGGCGCATACACAGATCTATACACACACACACACACACACATATATATATATATATATATATATATATATATACATACATATATACATACATATACATGTACACATACATACATACAAGTTTGTGCTAAACTACGCATACATTCGTAAAAAAACCACAAATATATATTAACAATCACGTATACATATATTCACAACAGATCGTGAACATGGGTAGGCATATTTACAATACTTCGACTGGCGCTATACATACACTTGTAACACAATGTTTTGGAGAGAAGGGGTTAGTAGGGGATTAAGAGGGTACGGAGTTTCGCACCTCTGACGAAAAAAAACTTTGTGTGCCAGCGGCGAAGGAACTGGTCCTCCCCGCCAGCTTCCAGTTGCTTGGCCAAGTACTGCACTATTTTCTGCCTGATCATGGCTAGTGCTGGGTAGGCCGCTCTCACTGGGGTGTTCTTTACCTCAGCAAGGCACCGGCGTTTCCAAATCACAAAGAGTGTGATGGAAATCACCAGCCTTGCGAAGCAGCCCCTGTTCCTTTCGAGGGCCGGGGGAGGGCGGATGCTGAAGCACCTCGCAACCAGGCGCCATACAGGCTTCGCCGCCCCGCATTCTAACAACGCGTGGGAGATCGTTTCCTCAGCGTTAGGACACTGGCTATTCGGCGTGATGCCGAAACGGTGCAGGCGATGTCTCGTGGGCAAAACTAGCCACTTGCGCTTCCACTCGAAGTCATGTACTTCGCGCGGTCGGTACTTATTGATTTTTTGTTTGCACAGTCCTAGGCTTTTGATGTGCTCCTTTTCTTCTTCGGACAACTGGTTTTCTGTTATCGCTTCGACAATTCGGGCGGGTGGGTCCTTGTCAATGTCACAGTTCGGGGCTTCTTTTTCTATGATCTTTGTCGTAGTTGCCGCCATCCTGTAAAAGTGTGAGGGCGCTTCCGCGCGCGGGCCAGTGTGTTTGTGGTTTTCCAGATAGTGCGTGATGGTGCTTGTTCAGTAGTTGATTAGATTCTTCCCAACGTAACTCGCTGCGTAATAAAGCATGCGGGTAATCTTGAGGGCCAGTATCTGGCTGGTCATTTGTACGTGTGGGAGGCCGAGGCCACCTTTGTGCTCGGGTAGTTGAAGGAGGTGTCACTTGACTGGTGCTGGTTTGCCTTCCCATAGCAAATCGGTGATCACGGCGTTCAGTTGGCTCGCGGTTTTCCTAGGGATCACCGCTACCCTACTGGCGTAGAACGCAAACGCGCAAACGGTGGTCCTTGCTGCCAGCGCTTTTTCACGTAACGTAAGGTTTAGGAGGCGAATGCGGGCAGCTGCCTGCTTTGCCCTCTCGAGGGCTCTCTGCCACGTGGCTGGTGCCACCCCTTCACTGGAGAAGTAGATTCCCAGTACTTTAACGATGGACACCACTTCGATGTTTCCTAGGGCTTCTCTAGGGAAAGTTCCAAATAGCATCGCCTTGCTCTTGTCCGCATTTATCGCCGCTCCGGATGCCTGCGCGTATCTTGTGAACGTCGCACTGAAGGCTTGGAGGCTGCTTTCATCCCGAGCAAACAGGGAAATGTCGTCCGCGTATGCCAGCACTTTCACCTGCTCCTGGCCCGTCAGTGGGAAGCCCCGAATGCCTTCATGCGCAATAACACTTGTGATCAGCGGCTCGCACGACATGACAAAAAAGGTCGGGCTCAATGGGCATCCTTGCCTTATGCCTCTGCTATACTTGAATGCCGGCGTTGCGACTCCGTTTATCAGAACGGTGCAGGTTAGGTCCTCGTACAAAGTTTTTGCCAGTTTTATAAAACTTGCCGGTAAGCCAAACTCCTGCATCACGTCGAAGAGGTAATGGTGTCGTACCCTGTCAAAAGCTTTAGCTTGTGTCTATGGAAATGAAAACACCATTGAAACCTCTTGTCGTCGCGTATTCGAAAGAGTCACGGATCACTGTGAGGTTCCAAAAAGCGACCTTCCTGGAATCGCGCACGTTTGGTACGGGCTAATGATGTCCGGTAACAGGAGCTTGAGCATGTTGTGCAGTATAGTGGCTACCAGCTTGTAATCGGTGTTCAAAAGCGTGATTGGACGCCACGCCGTGGGCTCGTTTGGTTGTGCACCCTCTTTGTGTAGTAGGACAATTTTACCCACTCCGAAGGAGTCGGGTTTCTTAAAGGACCTGAAGATCGCATTTACCATCGCGAGCAAGGGTTCTTCGAGAACTTCGAGAAAAGTCACATAGAAGGCTGCAGTCAGGCCATCAGCGCCTGGGGCAGAATTGGGGGTCATGCTTCTTATGGCTTCGCGAAGCTCTGAAGGGGAGACTTCAGCGCTAAGGGTTGCTGGCTCCTCCTCCTCCTTAATTCGCTGCAGATGTTTGCAAAGTTTTTTGACATGGTCGGGTCCCCGATTGGTGTCTATTGGTTCGGTGTCTTGGAACTGTATGCTGAAGTACTTTCTGAAGATGCTCTCAATTTCTGCTGGGTCGTCGGTTACAGAACCGTCTAAGCGCTTTGCCTCTGTAATTTGCAAACAGCCATTTCCACGTACTTCCCTCACATCAACTCCGGTCGCCGTGCCCAACAGTCCATGCTCACTTTTAGGTCGCCTTATGGTATCTCTGAGGAGTTGATTGTATTGCTCCTCGAGCGAGGTCAGGTACTTTGTTGTACATGAGGTCAACGTGTCGGCTGCCTTGATGATCTGCATTCGGCGAAGAAGTTCTTTCATCTTTTGTGTATGACGTCTTTTTCTGGCTTTGCCTTCTTTTGTAACAGGGCCTTCCATTCTTCCTTAAGTTTATCCCACAGAGGGGGGGGGGTAATATTGCCACATTGAATAAGCAGCGCCAAGAGAACAACGAAGAACACGCGCAGCGAGAAAAGAAGACGAGGTTCTCTTCCGATCAGTTTGCCAGCGTTCTGATACAATTAAAGTGAGTTTCCTGGATTCGACTGCTGGTGTTTCTGCATTGTGACACTGGTGGAGGTGCTGGGTACATGTTCGGGACGCCTGACAACAGCCCCGCATCTGGTCAAGAAAGACTTCCGCGCATCGACACCCCCGTTCACCGCAGCAGCCGGCGCCTGTTAGGCCTCAGCCCGGAGTTTGGTCCATTGCCGGAAAGCGTGACTGTGCCAGAAAGCATGACGGCGCCTGGAAGCACTGGCCCCAACATGTCCAGCCAAAGCACGACACAGGTGACTGTTTTGAATCCTCGACTTCCGGTTGACTTCCACGGAAACGCATATGAGGATGCACATGACTGGCTCGAGGAATTCGAGCACACAGCGAATGTTAACGGTTGGAACACCACACAAAAATTGGGCTACGTTTATTTTCCGCTTCAAGACGGAGCCCGAACATGGTTCACAAATCGCGTGTGGTCGTCTTGGGACGAGTTCCGGCAGAAGTTCCTCGACACGTTCGCGAGCACTGAAAGACGAGAAATCGCACAGCGTCTCCTCGAGTCACGGATTCAGAAACCGAATGAATCCGTTACGATGTTTGTTGAGGACATGGCGCGGCTATTTCGTCGAGCAGATCCTTATATGCCCGAAGCCAAAAAGGTTAGCCACCTCATGCGGGGCATTAAGGAGCAGCTGTTCGCTGGTCTCGTACGAAACCCGCCTACAAGTGTGGATGAATTCTCCAAGGAGGCGACATCTATCGAACGCGCACTGCATCTACGTTATCGCCAGTATGACCGCCCAACCCACAGTGCACCGATCAGCGTGGCAGCCTCTACCACAGCAACAACACCCGACGAAGGTTCTTTGCGCCAACTAATACGAGAAATCGTACAAGAAGAGGTCAAGAAACTCGTCGCCAAACCGAACGACTGCGCGATCGCCTCAGTAACGGAAGTTGTACGCCAGGAGATCAGGCAAGCGCTCTCGCTTCCTGAGCCGAACACGAGCACTCCCAGGGCAAGCTATGCAGACGTAGTCCGCCGACAGCCATCGAACGTGCCGACACCACATCAGTACCACCAGCAACATCCGCAGACAGCGCCTTGGTACTACAGAGAAACTTCGATGCCGAGGCGGCCACCACTTCGCAAAAACTGACATCTGGCGTACCCCTGATCATAGGCCCCTGTGCTTTCACTGTGGGGAAGCAGGCCACATCGTTCGGTATTGCCCGTATCGCGCCGCAGGGTACCAAGGGTTTCCTTCTACGGTTCCTCGCCGCCATTTCAACGGAACACCTGACGTCGACACGAATGTCATGACCCCGCGGGATGTTCCTCCTGGGTTTCGGTCACGCTCACCCTCTCCTGGGCGTTATTCTCCATCTTCTAGACGGAGCACCACTGACATGCCAAGAGGGAGATCTCCTAGTCCACGCCGGGGAAACTAAAAGCAGCGACCTCAGGGGGGAAGGTTGCGAATCGTCGAAGTGCTGAAAATCCCCCATTACTGCCGAGCGAAGAGAGACACATTTTCAATGAATCGACGAAAGATGGGGTTGTTACTGCCGAAGTTGCAATTACGATTGACGGACATGACGTCATAGCATTGGTCGACACTGGCGCGGACTTCTCAATAATGAGTGAGAGTCTGGCAGACACGCTCAGGAAGGTTAGAATGGAATGGACAGGACCGCAGATTAGAGGAGCTGGAGGGCAGCTACTCACACCTACCGGAAAGTGCACCGCAAGAATGAAGATAGGGGATGCAGCCTTTGTCGCAACTTTTGTTATCCTTTCTGAGTGTTGCAAGCAGGCAATCTTGGGGATGGATTTCTTGCGTGAATATGGTGCCATCATCAATATTCCGGACGGTGTACTGACCTTTTCAGCGGATCAAAGCGCAGCGCTACACCGAAAATCCCTACGAGTCATTAACGATGTGACCGTACCTCCGTTATCGTGCCGCCTTGTTTCAGTCACGTGCAGCGAGCAGAATACTGGAGAAGGAATCGCTCAACAAGTATTGACGCTCCTACTCTCTCGCGGTGTTGCAATTGCCAGAAGTGTCGTCAATGTTGTGTGCGGTGAAGCAGAGGTTCTGTTGACGAATTTTACCAACGAGCGACGACACATTACACAAGGCACTACAGTTGCCTACTTCGACGAGATCACCGAAATCCGCGAGTGCTGTGTAGTACAACAGGACGAGCCGCAAGCCACGTCAGCCCCACCACCTATTGACGTAAGCTCGGATTTGTCACCAGCGCAGAGACAGCGTCTAGTAGATCTTCTGCACCAGTTCAAAGACTGTTTTTCATCGACCTCGAGGGTCAGTCAAACGCCACTGACGAAGCATCGGATAATAACGGAGGAGACGGCAAGGCCAATACGACAGAACCCATACCGCGTAGCACCGAAAGAGCGTGAAGCAATCCAAGAACAAGTGAAGAAAATGCTCGATGATGACGTCATCCAGCCGTCAAGAAGTCCTTGGGCATCGCCGGTAGTGCTGGTTAAAAAGAAAGACGGAAGCTTGCGATTTTGTGTCGACTACCGCAGGCTGAACCGCGTAACAAAGAAAGACGTATATCCATTACCGCGCATAGATGATTCACTCGACAGGCTGAGGTATGCACGCTACTTTTCGTCAATGGACCTCAAAAGTGGGTATTGGCAAATTGAGGTCGACGAGCGAGATAGAGAAAAAACGGCTTTTGTAACGCCTGACGGGCTTTATGAATTTAAAGTCTTGCCATGTGGATTGTGCTCAGCCCCCGCAACATTTCAGAGACTGATGGATACCGTTCTGTCAGGCCTTAGGTGGCAGACATGTCTGCTCTATCTGGACGACGTCATTGTTTTTTCAAAAACATTTGAGGAACACCTGAGCAGGCTGCTATCGGTATTCAGGGCAATAAGATCTGCCGGCCTGACACTGAAACCCGAGAAGTGTCACTTCGGCTTCAAGGAGCTTCAATTTTTAGGCAATGTGGTGAGCCATGAAGGTGTTCGACCTGATCCCGATAAAATTGCGGCCGTCAGAAAATTTCCGGTACCAAAAGACAAGAAAGCAGTCAGGCGTTTCCTTGGCCTATGCGCATACTACCGAAGGTTTATTGCCAATTTCTCCCACATAGCCTCGCCGTTAACACGACTCACAAGAGAAGACGTTTCGTTCACATGGGGCGACGATCAACAGGTGGCATTTGACGATCTCCGACAACGCCTGCAGACTCCGCCTGTGCTTGCTCACTTTGATGAAGATGCTCCTACCATGGTCCATACAGATGCCAGCAACGTGGGTTTAGGCGCTGTACTCGTCCAGTGGCAAGACTCAGCCGAGCGTGTGATCGCATATGCTAGTAGGACGCTTTCCCGCGCCGAGTCCAACTACTCCACAACGGAAAAAGAGTGTCTTGCTGTCGTATGGGCGGTTATGAAGTTTCGTCCGTACCTCTATGGTCGTTCCTTCCACGTAGTCAGCGACCATCATTCCCTGTGCTGGCTGACCAACTTGAAAGACCCGTCTGGTCGGCTCGCACGGTGGAGCTTACGCCTTCAAGAGTTTGATATGACGGTCGTGTATAAGTCCGGACGGCAGCACGCCGACGCCGATTGCTTATCAAGGTCACCGATAAAGCGCGATGATGACACAGACGATGAGAGCATGGCGTTTGTAGGAGTCTTTGACACCACTACGATTTCGTGCAAGCAGAAAGAAGACAGTGAGTTGCTTCCTCTTATTGAATTTTTGAATGGCCGGACAACAACCGTCCCTAGAAGATTTGCAAGGAGCCTGCCGTCATTCTGCTTACGTAGTGGTGTTCTCTATAAGAAGAACTTTTCCCCCAGAGGAAGCACCCACCTACTTGTCGTTCCGACGTCACTTCGTGAGGAGATACTTTGTGCTTGCCACGATGAGCCAACGTCTGGTCATCTCGGATACACACGCACATTGGCCAGAATCCAACAGAAATACTACTGGCCAAGACTTGCAGCTATCGTGAAGCATTACGTGCGCACGTGCCTCGATTGCCAACGACGAAAATCGCCACCGTTAAAACCAGCTGGACTATTACAACCAATTCAAGTGCCCACGGTACCTTTTGCCCAAATTGGAATGGATCTCCTTGGACCATATCCGACTTCCCATGCTGGCAACAAGTGGGTAATAGTCGCCACTGATTATCTTACGCGCTATGCGGAAACAAAGGCTTTGTCAAGTGGTACCGCCATTGAAACCGCACGATTCTTCGTAGAAAATATCGTCCTGAGGCACGGTGCTCCAACAATCATAATAACAGATCGAGGTGCCGCTTTCACGGCCACGCTCCTGAAGACAGTGCTTGAGCTCAGTGGAACAGCCCATCGGAAAACCACTTCCTATCATCCACAAACCAACGGCTTAACAGAACGCCTCAACAAGACTCTTGCTGACATGTTGAGTATGTACGTTGACGTGGATCACAAGAACTGGGACGACATTCTACCGTACATCACGTTCGCCTATAATACAGCGCAGCAAGAGAGTACACGGAGAACGCCGTTCAGTCTCCTTCATGGCCGTGAAGTGACGACGATGCTTGACGCCATGTTACTGCACGACTGCAATGACATTGATTTGGACGCTGCATCTTTTACCCAACGAGCAGAAGAAGCGAGGCAGCTTGCGCGCGTCCGAATCACCCAGCAGCAAAATTACGACGCCCAACGTTATAATCTGCGTCACCGACATGTCGTCTATCGGGCCGGCGACAAAGTCTGGGTATGGAGTCCTATCCGCCGCCGGGGACTGTCCGAAAAATTGTTGAAGAAGTATTTTGGCCCCTACACAGTTTTACAACGCCTGAGCGACGTTAATTACGTGGTCGTTCCTGACAGCCCCTCGACAACTCGCCAGCAAAAATCAGAAATTGTGCACGTTGTGCGAATGAAGCCCTACTTTTCGGACTGATTTACACCATGCATCTACTCCACCGTCTTTTGTAGAAGAGCATCGGGACGCTGCTCTCTGGAGGGGGGCAAATGCCACATTGAATAAGCAGCGCCAAGAGAACAACGAAGAACACGCGCAGCGAGAGAAGAAGACGAGGTTCTCTTCCGATCAGTTTGCCAGCGTTCTGATACAATTAAAGTGAGTTTCCTGGATTCGACTGCTGGTGTTTCTGCATTGTGACAATATGTCCGGCATTTTCTACTGATACGCTGATGGCAGCTTTCAAGTTTTCTACGCAAGTCTCATCTCTCAGCGTCTATTCTCCAGCTATTGTTATCAGAGTGCGGGCCGGGGATCCCTTTACCATCGTGACAAGTGGGGCATGATCCGTCTTCTCTTTCAGGTTGGCCGGGAGCGCGAGTACTTCGCATTCTTCAACCAAAGGGAGGAGGAGGTCCGGAAAGTACATCCGGTCTATTCTACTTCCTGCTGATCTATAGGTACGGGTTGCTACGAAACGGTCTTTATAGAGGTGTACCCATATGTCCGAGAGGTTTAGGTACCGAAGGGTTTTCACCAACTCTTTTGCATTGTAGGTTGATCTTCCTTGGCTTGGTCCCCTCACGTCCTGGTTATAATCTACCACGCAATTAAAATCACCGACCAGTACGTGGGGAATGGGCTCTAGGAGGAGTTCGTGCATCTCTTGAAAGAACTTATTCGTATGTTTTCTTGTCACGGGGGCATAGACGTTCACAATGCGAATCTTTTTGCCTTCGATGAAAATGTCAATCATTATGTACCGACCATTCGCCCCGAAAATACAATGGGATTTTGATCGAAATCTGCCTGATACAAATATTACTCTGACCCCGCATGCTCTCGTGGTCACCAGAGAGAAAAGGGCATCGGTCTGATGATCTCTGTGGAAATTAACCACATCCAGCGGCGTTCGGAAATTCGCCTCTTGAATAAAGAGGAGGTCTATGTTCTGGTTCCTAGCGAAACCTAGGATGGCTGCTTGTTTCGCCCTATCTCTAAACCCTCGGATATTCCACGTAGCCAATTTCAAAAAGGCCATCAAAAACCTTAAAAAGAAAACAAAACGCGGGAAGTATCGAGGCTAGCAAGCAGCGTGGCCGTCATCCGCCGATTGGGCACGATGCCAAGCGCTGGAGGGGAGCAGGAAAGAGGGGTGAGTGAATGCACCGAGCAAGATAACCGACAGCCGCGTGCCGACAGAAAGGGGCGAGGAGGGCGCTGCACAAGAAGGAGAAGGGAAGGCAAGTGGGACATAGTGCGGCCAGAGCGAACGAGAGGAAGGGAAAAGGGCCGTGAAGCCGACAGGGCAGGCGCGCCGCTTCAGTGACTTGCGTCTCGGGGCTTGGGGGGTGGTTCCCCTTTGCCTACACCGTCTTTCTCGAGCTTCTGAGCCTTCGCGTGTGGTGGAGCGTCGCTATCACTGCTTTGGCCTGCTGGCCCGGGTCTACGCTGCCGGGCCTCCTTGCTGGCTGCCCTATCACCCAGATACCGCTTATCGTCATCAGGGCGTATTCGTGAGCGCGAGCGAGCTCTCTGTTCTAGCCCAGTGGCCATCTGTCCAGTTTTCGCGTCCGATTTCCGGCTTGGGCGTGCCGAATGGGAGGCGGGGGAGGAAGTCGGTGCAGCATGGTCGCATTCGTTGTCGCCGGGTAGAAAGTAATACCCTTTACTTTTTATGGGGGCGTCGTCGCCGGCTGAGTCTTGGGTGCCGGCCTCCAAGGCCGGGCTGGTCACTGGGGCCCGGACGTTGACGGGTGTGTTTGATAAAGCAAGGAGGGCCTCTCCCTGCTCGTTGGACTCGGGGGTTGCTTCAGCCGCGGTCAGCGAATTCCCGCAGTCATCCCGGCTCGCCGAGGGTGGAGGCAGCTTAGGGGGGGGATGATTGCGCGAACCCGTCTCGATATCCCTAGACTGTTTCAGTCGACCTGGTGGTAGTCTCGTCAAAACTCCCGGGCCTCTTCCCCTCACTGGCGGATGGATCGCCCATGCCACTGCCTGAAGTCAGATCGGAGTCTAAGTCGCGGTCCCCGGAAGGGGATCCCCTCTCGGTTGTGCGGGATGCGGACCTGGACGTAAGGACC
Source organism: Rhipicephalus annulatus (assembly GCA_013436015.1). Lineage (NCBI taxonomy): Eukaryota > Metazoa > Arthropoda > Arachnida > Ixodida > Ixodidae > Rhipicephalus > Rhipicephalus annulatus. Next base: position 187,473 of record WOVY01012758.1, on the reverse strand, counting down.
TGCATACGCGGCGAGTTAGTTACTCGGGCAGAGGCGGGGCCGCTTGACTGAGAGTGCGACAAAGCGGATTCAGATAGCGAGGGGAAGCCGCGGGCGGCCGAAGCGTATGAGCGCTTACGAAAGCACTCGCGTGTTCCGTGGTGACCCCCGCAACGTTTACAGTCTGCCGAGCAGCCCTCAGTATCGTGGCCGAAGGTGCCGCACCGCTTACAGTATGCCGTGGTGCACGCAGTCGCCATATGCCCGACTTCACCACAACGCGCGCACACCCGGCGCATGCCTCTGTATTCGCACATGACTTTGTGCCCCACAATAGTGATGAAGTTGGGGACTGGGCGGCACATCTCAATTTTAACCACACGTACCCCGTTGAACTTGGTCTGGCGAGTGGCTAGGGCGGCGAAGGAAATGCCCTTCACTTTACCAAACTGGGCTAAGGCGTTGCTAAGGGCCTCGTCTGATAGAAAAGCGGGGTAACGGTAAACGTTCACATATGTAACCGGCGGCCCGACTGCCTCTACTGGCACCCTCGCCCCGTTCACTTCAAATCCTTCCGCCACCATTAGCTTCGTCGCCTCGCCAGCATTGCGGGTACATACAAGAAATTTTGCGCCCCCCATATGTTGCAGTACTAATGCGCTGTCGTCACCAGCTGTCTCTTCAATTGCGTCAATTAACTCATCGACGGAGATATCGCCCTCGGGCGCGGAAAACATGAAACAATTCTCCCTCACCGGGAGTTCAAATGGCGTGGCCATTCTGGTGGGTGGACCCCGCAAGCCGCCGGTTGGGCGTGGCTCGTGGGTGACTTGTAACGTGCAGTCGAGCTGCACTCTGGTAGGAAGCGGCTCAGCCGAGGCGAGTGCCGCGCAGGTCTTGGTGGTACCAGGTGGACCGCAGGGGGACTCCGGGATGGCGGGCGTGAACCGGGGACCTTGCACCTCCTCCTGGCATGGGGTAGGCGGGCTCCAGGCAGCAAGGCCCGAGACCCAGGGGCGGCGGTCACGCGTACAAGACGCCGGTGCCGCGTAGACTTCTTTTGCCGACTTGAAACCCTGGGGTCGACGTCCGCGTGACGTGACCCCGGGTCTCGCTTGAGGACTCGAGAAGAGACAGCTAGACCGGCGAACGGAGCGTCGGCCGTCGATCAACAACTGACAAGCGGCGAAGCGCGTCGGCATTAATACTCTTGCCATCGAATGTTCTAGCGTTATCGCTGGCGGCGGCATAGGTTCCAGAATAATCTCTACAGTTCGCAGAGTGGGCGTGATCTTATCGAAATGATCTACTACAGTCCGGAAGCTTCTCGAAAAACTGCAGGCGCGGTTTGCGCTGAGAATTGTGTAGTGTTTTCGGACGATAACAAAACTTAGGAAATGGAACGTGGCATTGCCCCCCTCTGAAAAAGGCATCGTCCCGATGCTTTAACTAAAGATGAAAGTACAACAATAATGCAAGAAAGTACAATGAATAAATTACGATCCAATAATAATACAACAAAAACACTGTTTCAGTTTGTTAACGCGCATGAAACGGCTTGAGGCGCGCGACATGGACGACTTCAGGTCGCGATCGGCGACGTTGAGAGTTCGTGATGCCGTCGGGGAACACCTCGTAATCAAGTAGGCCGAGGCGTCAAACTACCCTGTACGGTCCGAAGTACCGTCGCGGAAGCTTTTCACTTAGTCCACGTCGGCGTATATCGGCGTCCACACCCAATCACGTTCACCGGGCTGGTATTCCACAAAGCGTCGTTGAAGGTTGTAATGGCGGCTGTCGGTCGTCTGTTGATTCTTGATACGGAGACGTGCGAGTTGTTGGGCTTCTTCGGCGCGTTGAAGGTACTCACTCACATCGAGGTTTTCTTCGTTGGTGACGTTGGGTAACACGGCATCGAGCGTCGTTGCCGGGCTCCTTCCGTAGACCAATTTGTATGGAGATATCTGCATCGTCTCCTGCACCGCCGTGCTATATGCGAAGGTCACGTACAGAAGAATGGCGTCCCACGTCTTGTGTTCGACATCGACGTACATTGCCAGCATGTCGGCGATCGTCTTTTTAAGCCGCTCGGTGAGGCCGTTGGTCTATGGGTGGTACGCTATTGTCTGGCGGTGGTTTGTCTGGCTGTATGCCAAGATCGCTTGAGTTAAGTCGGCAGTAAATGCCGTTCCTCTGTCGGTGATAAGGACCTCCGGGGCACCGTGACGTAGGACGATATTTTCGACGAAAAACTTAGCTACCTCGGATGCACTGCCTTTGGGAAGGGCTTTTGTCTCGGCGTAGCGGGTGAGGTAGTCGGCGGCTACCACGACCCACTTGTTTCCGAAAGCCGACGTCGGGAACGGCCCCAGTAGGTCCATACCAATCCGCTGGAAAGGTCGGAGAGGTGGTTCAATTGGCTGCAGAAGTCCCGCTGGCTTTGTCGGCGGTGGCTTGCGTCGCTGACAGTCCCAGCATGTCCTCACATAACGAGTGACGTCGGGGGTAAGACGTGGCCAGTAGTATCTTTCTTTTATCCTCGCGAGCGTGCGAGAAACACCGAGGTGCCCTGCCGTCGGATCGTTGTGCAAGGTCTGCAGGAGTTCAGGTCACAGAGCTGAAGGCACCAGAAGGAGGTACTTGGCTCGGAGCGGTGAAAAGTTTTTCTTTTGGAGAAGACTGTTTCGCAGGAAGAACGACGCAAGTGCGCGCTTGAATAGCTTTGGGACTTCGATGGTCCTGCCTTCGAGGTATTCTATTAGGGCCTTAAGTTCCGGGTCGGCCTACCGTCGTTCAGCGAAGTCGTCGGTAGTTATCGTTCCCAAGAAGTAGTCGTCATCCGGGTCGCCGGGTGGTGGTTGGTCGACAGGTGCACGAGAGAGACAGTCGGCGTCAGAGTGTTTCTTGCCGGACTTGCAAATGACAGTAATGTTATATTCTTGAAGTCTCAGGTTCCATCGTGCCAGGTGACCTAAAGGGTCCTTCAAGGTGGCAAGCGAACACAACGCGTGGTGGTCGCTCACAACTTTGATGGGCCTGCCGTAGAGGTAGGGGCGAAATTTCGACGTAGCCCAGATGATGGCGAGGCATTGCTTTTCTGTTGTGAAATAATTGGCTTCTGCTTTGGATAGCGATCGGCTGGCGTAACTAATAACCTTTTCAAGTCCGTCCGCCCTCTGCACAAGAACGGCGCCAAGACCTACGCTGCTTGCATCAGTGTGTATTTCTGTCTCGGCGAATTCGTCGAAATGGGCAAGTAATAGAGGCATCTGGAGGCGATGTTTAAGCTCCTGGAAAGTGTGTTCCTGCGGCGTTTCCCACTTGAACCCCATGTAGGCCTTGGTAAGGTTAGTGAGAGGATCGGCGATGCGGGCGAAGTTTTTCACGAACCGCCTGTAATAGGCGCACAGGCCCAGAAATCGGCGCACCGCTTTCTTGTCAGTGGGCGCCGGGAAGTCGGCGATGGCGGCTGTTTTCCGTGGATCGGGACGAACGCCAGACTTGCTAATAACGTGCCTCAGAAACAAGAGCTCCTCGTACGCAAATCTGCACTTTTCTGGCTTCAGTGTGAGTCCGGACGTCTTGATCGCTTGAAGTACAGCTTCAAGGCGCCGAAGATGCTCGTCGAAACTCGAGGAAAACACGACGACGTCGTCCAAGTACACAAGGCAAGTCTGACACTTCAATCCTGCCAGTACTGTATCCATAACGCGTTGAAAAGTTGCAGGCGCTGAGCAAAGGCCGAAGGGCATCACCTTAAACTCGAAGAGGCCGTCCGGTGTTATAAACGCCGTCTTCTCTCGGTCTCTTTTGTCGACTTCGATTTGCCAATAGCCAGTCTTGAGGTCCATTGAAGAAAAGTACTTGGCGTTATGGAGCCGATCAAGTGCGTCCTCTATTCGTGGGAGAGGATACATGTCCTTTCTTGTGATTATGTTCAGGCGGCGATAATCGACGCAGAAACGTAGGGTCCCATCGTTTCTCTTCACTAACACCACGGGGGATGCCCATGGACTTTTGGACGGCTGGATAATGTCATCCCGCAGCATTTCATCAACTTGTATTTTCATGGCCTCACGTTCTCGCGTCGAAACCCTGTACAGACTCTGACGGAGTGGTCTGGCATTTTCTTCGGTTATGATGCGATGTTACTTGATTGGGGTCTGCCGAATTTTTGATGACGACGAAAAGAAATCTTCGTATTGCAGGAGCAAGGCCTTGAGTTGTTCTTGCTTATGATTCGCAAGTCTGGGATTGACATCGAAAGCTATGGGAGGGGCTTGGTTCCTCTGAGCAGGTTCCGCATAATCGGCGAGGGCGAAAGCACTGGTGGCTTCGACAATTTCTTCGATGTATGCGACCGTTGTTCCTTTGTTCACATGTTTGTACTCATTGCTGACATTCGAGAGCATAACCGTTGCTTGGCCTCCCCACAGCTCAGCAATTCCTCTTGCGACCCAAATATTTCGGGTGACCAACAGATGCTGACTGCCTTCAACGACGCCTTCCAAGTCAGGTGATTTAGGAGCGCCGACTGAAATAATGACGCTTGAGCGAGGCGGAACGGTGACCTGTTCTTCCAGCACATTCAAGGCATGGTTTTCTGACGGCGTGCGCGGCGGTAGTGCTTCTTCTGTGGATAACGTTATCGACTTTGTTTTTAGGTTGATGACAGCACCATGGAGGTATAAGAAGTCCATGCCAAGGATGACATCTCTCGAGCAACGCTGTAGGACTACGAAGTCTGTAGGATAAATACGGCCTTTAATGGTGACTCTCGCTGTGCAGATTCCTACAGGCTTTACGAGATGACCTCCGGCTGTGCGGATTTCGGGGCCTTCCCAAGCTGTCCTAACTTTCTTCAACTTCGCTGAGAACGGCCCACTGATGACTGAATAGTCGGCTCCAGTATCGACGAGAGCGGTCACACTGTGGCCGTCGATAAGAACGTCGAGGTCGCTAGTTCGGCGTCTCGCGTTACAGTAAGGGCGTGGCGTCGGGTCACGGCTGCGTCGGCTTGTTCCGCTGCTTCCATGTTGCGTCATCAGGTCATCTTCGGTAAGTGAGGTTTCGCTGTCAGGGCTTTGCCTGGTTGGCGTTGTGTTCGGAAAGCTCCGTCGCGGCGTCGTCGTCGTCAGAGGATCTTCGGTAGTTCGTCGCACAGCAACTGCACCTCCATCGGTTGCCGCCCTTATTTTCCCGGATACGGGCTAAGAGACCGGCCCCGCGTTGGGCCAGGGTATTGCCGGTGGTGCGGTGACGTGCGGCGGCTGGGCGACGGCGAACCGGAAGGACTTCGGGGTGTCCACTGAGTTCCTGTCAGGTAGTCGGCGATGTCACGTGGCCGTTCCCCTGGTTGCGGACGTGGTGCATCGATGGCGAAGCCACGCAGTCCCATCTGTCGGTACTGGCAACGGCGGTAAGTGTGCCCGGCCTCGCCGCAGTGGTAGCACAGTGGGCGGTGGTCAGGGGTGCGCCAAACGTCGGTTTTCCTCGGCGCACTGCGCTGGCCCGTCGAACGGTAGGTCGTCGAAGGGGGTGGTGGTGGCGGTGGCGTCTGGCGAGGGAAGTGCGATGGGGCAGCGTTTTGGCGAGCGCGTGAAGCAGGGGCGTGGCGGCAAGCTGCAGCAGTAAAGCTCATGGCTTGCAGATGCGGCTCTTGAGGCTGAGGAACGCCCAGCGATTGCTGGATCTCCTGGCGTACGACATCCGCGATGAATTCCGCTTGAGGCTGCGCTGAAGGAAGTACTTTTCGCAGCTCCTCTTGCACGATCGCTCGGATCGTCTCACGAAAGTCAGTGGTTCCTAGCGCTTGAATGCCGGCATAGCTTGTAGACGAGAAGCTACGGTTATATTGCTGCGTGCGCATCTCGAGCGTCTTCTCTATCGTAGATGTTTCTGAAACGATTTCGGCGACCGTCTTTGGCGGGTTTCTGATCAGGCCGGCGAAGAGTTCCTGCTTTACTCCTCGCATGAGCAGACGGACCTTCTTCTCCTCGGACATGTCGGAGTCAGCGTGGCGGAAGAGTTTATTCATATCTTCCCTGAATAGCGCCACGTTTTCATTTGGCATCTGCATCCGGGTTTCGAGGAGAGCTGCGACCTTCTCCTTGCGCACCACACTTGCGAAAGTGGTGAGGAACCTGGCGCGAAAGACGTCCCACGTTGTAAGGCTTCACTCTTGATTCTCGAACCAGGTCCGAGCAGCATCTTATAAAGCGAAATACACATGCCGGAGCTTGTCATCGTCTATCCAGTCCTTGAAGGCGGCGACGTGGTCGAACCTTTCGATCCAGCTTTCCGGGTCTTCCAGTGGCGAACCGCGGAAAGTTGGCGGCTATTTGGGTTGCCGGAGGAGGAGTGAAGCAGGTGGAACCGGCGTTGACATGGTCGCCGTGGTCGACGTCAACGTCTTGGTTTTTTTAGCCTTGTCCAGTAAAAGCCCGTACTCTGGTGGCAAACCTTGTAGCTTGCGGCTAACTCGCTGCTCGTTGCTGGCGTCGGTGTCTTCGCGGCGTGGGCTGGGTTCACGACTTGACGGAGGCGTCCAGTACAAGGAAGAAACAGCACTTCCACCAGATGTCACGTGGGTCATGACGTGAACGAATGGAGCACACTGCGAGTCGAATAATAAATTGTTTATTTGGGCGAACCTGTGCACAGTAAACGGAAAGTCGGACTACAGTAGCAGTCTTGGACTGATAGCGGCGAGCGGAGCGTCGGCTGTCGATCATCAACTGACAAGCGGCGAAGCGCGTCGGCATTTATACTCTTGCCATTGAATGTTCTAGCGTTATCGCTGGCGGCGGCGTAGGTTCCAGAATAATCTGTACAGTTCGCAGAGTGGTCGTGATCTTATCGAAATGATCTACTACAGTCCGGAAGCTTCTCGAAAACTGCAGGCGCGGCTTGCGCTGAGAATGGTGTAGTGTTTTCGGACGATAACAAAACTTGGGAAACGGAACGTGGCAATATCTGTAATGTCAGAAATTTATGTCACTAATTACTATTCTGTGCTGCTATACTATGGTCATTAGTTTCAATGATTCTGGTTGGCAAAAAATGCAGTACGCCTCACTTAGGCATTGCAGGCTGTCTAATGAAAAAAAAAAAGTGGAAATGTGTTCAGCAAGGTTTCAACACCAAGGGTGGGCGAAGCACATACATTATTTATGAAACCAAAACAATATAACGCAATCCAATCGTAGTGGAAACAAGCAGAGTAAAATCTATGGTGCTCGAATGCTTGGACTAATGACCGAATCGGTGCTCGCACAGTAAGGTATAGCGATTCGGTCGCATTTAGCCAAGAAATGTTCCTTCGAAAATGCAGTTCATGTTTAACGAATAGCTTAAAATGCACGGGTTGTGGCCGCATCAGGTAGTCTATGTTGCAGGTGTATACCGCAAGTTCGAATTTTACGAAACGAGCTGCATGACCACCTAAATGTAAGGCAACCTTTGCGAGCCCTACCTAAGACGATGCAACACGCTGCACACGAAGACGCATCAACTCGAGTCTCACGGTAGTTTATAAAGACGCGTGCCGGTGCGGATGCACACACCGGCATACATTCGGCCACTCGCAAGGAAAAAAACTTCTCTGATAGTAGTCATAACGGGCAAAAATACTGCAGCTGTTTAAAATAAAACGTACAGCGTATCAAACTGCCGTAGACACGTTCACTTCAATAGCGCACAATAAATACGGTAGTTTTACGCGCCCTAGTCATGATCAACTCCTACAGCTAACAAACGCCCCAGAATTATTAAACAAAAATAGTAATCGCTCGCGAGCAGGGCGCCCCTCCAACACGACCTCCGACACAGGCGGGCGCGCCCCAACTCAGCTCAAATCTGCCGCCGAATTCCCGCTGCGTGTGCATGCGCTCCCTGCTTAAGAAAAAAACTCGTCTATGCTTAAGTTCGCACAACCTTGCCTTTACCCTGATTAAATGCTACAGACAAACCGGCTCACCCCATACACAAAATATCACCTATCATGCACAATGTACGAAAAACGTGGCGAACGCGGTGGTAACAGAGCGCCGACAGCAGCGGTGTGGTACTCACCTGGCGAGTGCTCCACGATACGAAGCCACACGTCCTCACTTGAGCGTAACGCATCTTCGTAATCAGCAGCGCTTGCAGAACACAAAGTACGAACACGAAACGCAAGCACACTTCACAAGCGAGAGAAATCCACTCAAACGCAACCCTTCAAGAGGCGGTCGTCGATCGAGCAGCGGGTAGCATCACAGAACACCTACCAGTTTAGCATTCCCAAACAAGTACAATGGATGCAGCCGCGCAGGCGCACACCCCATTTGCGTATCTTAATTTCTTAATGCTTACTAAAATGCTTTGTTATGACGTTGAATTATGTAAAATATATGTACATATACACTAAATAAATGCGTAAAGTATATAATAATTTAATTTTAAAAAAGAAAAATGGAACTTTAAACACACGAAATTTGAAACTTCTATTGAAGGTACACTATAAACGCCATTCGGAACACACACACCACACACACACACACACACACACACACACACACACACACACACACACACACACACACACACACGCACACACACACACACACACACATATATATATATATATATATATATATATATATATATATATATATATATATATATTTATTTATTTATTTATACATATATTGAAAGACCGAAAGACCGCTCGCAGCTCAGGGAAAGACATTTGCAAGCGAGTCGAGTGAAGCAACGACATATTCACGGCATATTCAAGATGTCTAGCTCGCGGCAAGGAAAGCAACAAAACCAGGACATTTTCGCAAGGATTGTAGAGTAAGTTTTCTTCAGCAGAGGTAAAAACGGAGCCTACGATCACTGTAATTGGAACAGGAGACAAAATGACACAGACGGCATATCACCCCGTCAGCCAACGAATATGCAAATTGGTATTGCCCGATGCATACCATTCACGACAAAGAACACGACTTCTGCGAACTGCTGTGTAATCACCAATTTCTGCGTTGAAGCTGTGCTTCTGTTGGCCAGGACACAACAGCCAGCCTCGCCCACCAGAGTTCCACTAGATATCACCGGACTGCTGCCCTCTCCTGTGAAATGTTTGTGCAAGTTTATGTAACTCTCATGTGACATGGAACTTCTGCATTTTTTGTCATTTACTTCTTATTATGAGATTCCACTTGATCATGCTTTACAGCTTCTAGATCGTGCACTCTTTCGGGGGGGGGGAGGGGGAATCCTGTGACGTAGGAAGGCATTAACTCACGGTGGAAGTAGAGAAGTGTGACGTCCCCGCAAACACGGACTGAACCCCGGTCCTTTCAAGATTTTTTGCTCGTTTCTTAAACCCACGCATAAACAAAAGGAAAGGAAAACCTTCGGTGTAATGAATGGGCATTCCGGAGTGGAGTACATGGAAGGATTATTTCTACTGTTCTCGCCCCCCCCCCCCTCTCGCACAAACACGAGGACCGGGCGGCGCCTTGTCGTCTACGGACAGTATGACAGTGTACGGTGGAGGTAATCCGCGCGCACCCTTCAGATTTGTGGCATGGGGGAGCAGCAGAGCACCTTTTGTTGGTTCGGGGAATGCGACCCTGCCACAGCGCCTGTGCCGGGTCCGGTCTGGCTTCTGTCAGCCTGCGTGGCTCCAGGACTCATTACTGCGTTCTGCACGGATGGCCGCCCGCGGCGTTGAATGACGAAGAAGCGGCGGCTACGGAGAATTTCGCGGGAGACACCGAGCTGCATGGAAACGTTGAGACTTGGTCTGGGAATCGGCTCATCAAGTACCGGAAGCATCGGGACTATTGTTCGCCCGTAATTAATGTGTCTTGGGACAGCTCGCCCATCTCTCTCTCTCTGAGGCTTGAGTTTGTACATTGTTACTTGCTCGGCTTTGCTTGGGAGAGGGTTTTCCACTGGTGCGGGCCGTGGGGGCGGCCGTCGAAGATGATACACTCCGACTGACAAGAAAATATGCCAACTGTGAGCAGGGATCGAACCTACGACCTTCGAATTACGCGTTCGATGCTCTAACCACTGAGCTATCACAGCGGCCCTCCCTCCATCTACTTTTTTGGGGTTATCTGTGAATTTAGAAGTAGGAGTGACAGTCTGCGCCATCTATAAGCCAAAGAACGAGTGTGAAAACACTCTTATTCGCATGTTTGGCGTCACGTAGTACGTGAACTTATTATGCTCAGTGGTTAGAGCATCGAACGCGTAATTCGAAGGTCGTAGGTTCGATTCCTGCTCACAGTTGGTAATTTTTTCATCCACTTTTCTTTCTTCTTATTTACATTCCATTGGTTTTAATAACTTCCCCTGTACATTCCTTGGCATTACTGTCTGTTATATCTCATTAATATTGTGTTAAAACACGGAAAAACGAGCCCTTAGGTATACACTTCTTTCCCTTATTTCATTGAACGACGGTCTCGTACTGGCAGACTTGGTGTGTTTAGGTTGTATAAGAGGGACAATTAATCAGCTGCCCGCTCATAATAAGTTCACGTACTACGTGACGGCAAACATGCGAATAAGAGTGTTTTCACACTCGTTCTTTGGCTTATAGATGGCGCTGACTGTCACTCCTACTTCTAAATTCACAGATAACCCCAAAAAAGTGGATGGAGGGAGGGCCGCTGTGATAGCTCAGTGGATAGAGCATCGAACGCGTAATTCGAAGGTCGTAGGTTCGATTCCTGCTCACAGTTGGTAATCTTTTCATCCACTTTTCTTTCTTCTTATTTACATTCCATTGGTTTTAATAACTTTCCCTGTACATTCCTTGGCATTACTGTCTGTTATATCTCATATATATATATATATATATATATATATATATATATATATATATATATATATATTCCGGCTGACTAGTGGGGTACGTTTGCCCCCCCCCCCCCTCCTACTCGGGAAAGAGTTGATATGCCACTGGGCACTACATTCCTCAAGTACTATCGCGTCAAATGAAACCCGAACAGCGGAGCGCGTGTTTCAAGCATTAGAAACAGTATAGTGTTGGCCGTCCAGTCATCACCATTGACAGGCATGCACATCCGGTTTGGCAGCACTGCGCGATCCACCTAGATTTTGCTCTAGTTTTCGTATGGTGACAATGGTGGAAATCGTGGGCGTGCTCGCAGGCGTGCCAAGCGCTTTTGATCGTATCGCTCGCAATTCCTTGTTTTTACTTCAGCGTCGCAGTGCAATCGGTGTCTTGGCACGATAAAACATAAGAGAAATATAATCGGTTTGTGGTTGATTTTCAAATGACTGTCGTATCTCGTTCGCCAGCGCTGCTTCACCTACAACCTTCTTTCAGAAAACTACCCCTAAAGGCTTCATTTTAACTGGAACTGCCAAGTGTTTCTTCGGAAGAGATCGCGCAAACTGTTTCGCTTTACTGGCACGACGTAAAACAGCGTGCAATTGCCAGCATTATGAACTAACCTTTGTCTACTATAAATAGAATTTTCCAGGCATTCCGGGATGATTGACTCCGTGATGACACACCGTGCTACAATACTCGCCTTCGGCTGCAGTAGTTTAACCTCTGTATTTTTTTTATTTTGTTCTTGTCTAATACCTTACCTGGAATACAAGCAGAAATATTGCACTATAGAGGGATTGTGCAGTGCTTCCACACCGGATGTGCGGGCCCTTCTGTGTCAATGACTGGTGGACGGCGCACACTATGCCATTGATAAGGCTTGTGTGTTTCATTTGATGCCGATAGTACATTCCTGCCTTTTTCCAGCAGCGGTGGCTTCCGGTGAGGAGGATGACTGGCACCTTACACACCAGATTTCACGCTACTGGGATACAACAGTGCAGTTTATGGCCCTGTTCTCCATAACATTGTGCAATCAAACAATGGAACCTAGACATCCTTGTTACATCAAGTGTAAGCCTTGAAGCACTTATAAAATGAATATCAGAGCTGCGTAATTTTACAACCAAGTACTGACCAGTGACTCGGTTGTAAGTCAAGTGACCACTTGACTATCTTCCATCTCTTAAAAACAAACTGCAATATTAGTAAGACTGCCCCAAAATATTTGAAGTGGAAGAAAAAAATTGTACGTGTAACTCAAATGGCACCAAATGAAGACAAGTTAATAAAAAGTCTTGTACTTCTTATTATTCACAAAACTTAACAATACCCCGATTTATTAGTTGACATGTTTATTAGAAAACAAGTACAAGAGTCTGAACTTTTTTTTCTACTGTTCGATCTGAGATAGAATGATCATGGAGCTTGAGAGTATACCTTTAAAAAAAGGAGAGAGAGCAAGAGAGAAGAAGAAAAAGAAGGTGAGGTAGCTAATAAACTGAGGAAACATTCCACTCTGATGGAAATGAAATTTTCACAGGACCCAAGCAGCTAGTTTCTTGCACTCATGTTTAAAGACTCCAAATTATGTTTTAAGATGATTCTTTTTTTTTGTCGGACATTATGAACATGTGTAGTTACATGTGGTAAAAAGAATGAAAAAGTAAATAGATTCTCCCAAACAAAGGCCCTGGTGATGTATACATTTGTATAAAAATAAAAACTAATAAGCTTGTCACCATTCTAACGGAGGCAAAATTTGTGCAGAGCTACACTGTCGTATAAATATAGTGCAAAGATTGACATAAATTATCCTTGCAATTATTATAAAGTAGTTGAACATGAACTGTCCTGCCAGTGCTATAGACTTCAAAATTGGAAGACAAACATAAGTGGCAATTCACTTACAGCCTTTTTTGCAGCATTTGATGAACCATTAAATTGAGCATTGCTAAGTAATATAACACTGAAGATAGCAAATGTGAAAAAAGGCAAAACCTAGTTCCAACACTAGCTTGATAATGTGGGGAAAATTGTTGATGCCATGTTTTATTGAAACAAAGCCAAGCATTCATAGCATCAGTCATTATACACAGTCAATGTCGGCACTAGAGGGCTCCGGGTTATTTCGCAAGGAGCAAATAAAAAAAATAATGCAGGCTCTTGGAGTGTCCAGGTCATTTCATGATAGGTGAATAAAAATTTATCTAGTTTGGTACTGATGAAGTCCTGAAAGTTGGAGGAAACAACCACTCAATGTTAAGGCATCGTAGCCACTTTAAGAAAGCAGGTAGCAATGGAAGTTGTAGGATGAAATGAAGCCAATCAAAACATTGTCAGTGCAATTTTTTGTTTTTAACTTGATGCAAAACATGCACTGTTTTAACAAAACGAAATGTGCACCTGCATTTAGTAAAATGAAGGACAATTCTGAAAATGCGTGATCAACTGAATAAGAAAATTTCGACAGTAGCTAACTCAAATATGTAGTTTAAAATGTAGAAAAAAAAGCAACAGCCTATAGGTTTACAGGACATGGAGAGCCATTTGTTTTAGAAAGCATCAGAAGTGCTTTCAATAATCTTGTGTTCAAAGACATTGTGTACTTGCAGAGCTTAGAAAGTATATTCAGTGCTGTTCCTGTAGGCATTACAAGCTTTCAGAATCTTAAAATGGCTTTTATCTACGATGTTTCTGCTATGCAGCTATGTCTACCACAACACAGAGCAAACAGAATCTGAAACTATTCAATCACAGAGAAATCTTTGTAAGTGTAAGCAGCTTGTTGAATAAAAGGAACACTCAGACAAACCGCTGCTAATTAGGTTGGCTTTGTACTTTGATGCTTTACTTCTATAGTACACCTGTTTCTGTAAACAAAATTCCTGTTAGATGGAACATATCTCCCAAGCACCTTAATTGAGGCCCTGTTTGAAGAGATTCGACTGTTTGTTACCACAAAGTCTCATTTCAATAATAGAAGTGTAGTTAGAAGTTCAATAAGTCGACAGCTAAACGATATTACTGTAGCTCAAAAAACTGAAAATTAGGCTCTTACGGTTGAAATTTGCATAGCAGCATTAGCCATCACCAGCTGATCACAATGGTTAGAGTACAAGTTAATGTACATTTACTGTCATAGTGTACATCTGGATGGTACTTATAGGGCATTAAAGGCAGTGCTATATAATTTATATATGCATTGAAATGCCAACCCCCATGCGATTCCTTTGCAGTGATAACTTACTCTAAAAGCAGTAGTTTAGAACATTGTATAGAAATGCAGCAAGAAGATTTTCTAGTCAGTGACCAATGTTCACAGCTTTAGTTGGCAACTAGTGCAATATACCTTTTTAAAGTACACAAGTGTCACCACTGGGTGCGCAAGCGTTCATTGGAAAAGTGTGTACACCGCAGCAGCTACCCTGATGAGTGCATGGGCCTTGCACTTTAGCTTGCCACTCGTGCCAAGCCAAAGCTTTTTAGACAGTGGATTTGAAAAGGTGAACTTAGTACTGTGTCATTGAACCACAAGCTTCAGTGTTTAGCTGAGACAACCTCTGAACAATTTTCATCAGTCCTACTGTAGGACCAGATGAGCAGCTCAGAGGAGACTTTTTTATTGGTGCCAGTGCTTTACACCATAATTGAAAAGAAAAAAATACGTCTAAAATTCGTGGATGTATTTGGAATCGACTTCCATCGACACTGTTGATGAGCACAATGTGAAGTGTATATTGAAAGAGTAGACTAGAAAGTATAATCTGCATTTAGTAAAATAAGATACATCCACCAATCGGCATGTGCATTGCTCGCACCATATGTGTGACGAATGCTAAATGCCTATTAACCTCCGTTAGCACAACAACTATAAGTTGAAATAATACTCAGAGCAAAAAAAAAAAGAAAAAGCAGGACAAAGAAGTGAATACACACACCATGGCTGTCACTCAACTGAAGGTTTATTGCATGCGCAAAAAAAAGCAAAAAAAAGGGGGGGGGGGTGCAGCGCATGTGTTGAAGAGGCACAAAAATTCAAGCAACGAAGGTGCACGTTTCAATCTGATTAATATTGAGTTTCATGTCTTGTAACGACTGAGAAGGTAGACTTATACAAAGTGACATAAAGTAGCGTTATTTGTGACATAATTTATCGCTAGAGACTGGAATGTAGGCAAATGCCTATATTGTTTCTTGCATTTCTATTGAGCCACTTTGATATATTAGCATGAATTAGAGGTTAGGAAGGCCTTTCCTAACGTGTTTATAGTGCCTATAAATGCCTATTTTTAAGTTTCGTGCCTGAATTCCTATAAGTGCCTATAAATGCCCAATTTTTGATTTTGGTGCCTAAATGAGCAATATTTGATTTCGAATTTTGTTTTCGAATACAGGGAGACCAGTATTCATGTTATCAGGCAAGATAGGGCTTTCAGAACTCTATGGGGTGCAACCTATAGTCCATCTCGAAGCTCCTGTCAGCACTGTCAAGGCTAGAAGGCCCCTTAGCCATTAGGAAGGCCAAATAACCTCAACACATGTATTCATCTGTGTCACGTCGCCTGATCAGCACTTCCCTGGCATCTGCTTTCATGTGTAAGGAACAGGTCACATGATAAATTTTAGTAAGACAGTGTAAGTTGTCGCATGCCCAAAGAAAAACTTTGTGCCACAAGAATTCTTTAACTGGTTCATTACGAACCGTGAAAGCAGGATGCGAGAAGGTGAGCTTGAAAACTACCACTTGATGTGAGTACGCTTCGCAAGCCAAATACCTTTCTTGCCGACTTCAGTATCGAAGCAGCACGGAGCCGGAAGATAACATGACACAGACGCATCGACATGTCGTGCGGATGTAAGGTTACGTTCACAAAGCATGCCAAAACCAGGTCGTGCATGCAAGCAGTGTCGTTTCAGTGTTCTCTGTATTGTACTGCCTGTTTATGTGGAAATAATCCCTCTATGCGTACATGTTTGGAGAGGCTGGCATAGACCATATACCTTTATCACGATACACAGCATCGCACCGCTGCAAGTGCTCTAAGAGACGATGCACCAGCAACACGCCAAGCATTGTCAGAGCAGACACTAGCATGATGCGAGAACGACGAGAACACCTATGCAAACGAAAAGTAGGCAGCTTAGTCTAACATCTCACTCAATACAGAGTTAAAAAATAACTACGTGCACAGATGCCATTTGTATGTTTTAACATTTCTATCAACCTTGATACTTCTATTGAAGCAACAGATTCCACAAATTACACACGTAGCATCGAATATTTCTCGCAGTGTCACATGCTACTTTGATGTACGGAGAACCATTCCTTGCCGAGTCTGCCATTTTACCTCTTTACAGGGCGCGTATTGGTGCAAATCTTGGCAGATGACACCGTGAGCGCCCAGTGCATCCATTCCTCTTTCCTGCTCGTAATGCTCAAACCTGGTGAGGGGCCCCTAATGTGTTCACAGACAGACGGGAAATTGATCATGTGCGATCATACCTGGTTAATACAGTGCTACAAAACCCTTCTGGCCTGTTAGCGGTCTAGCTAATTGCTCCTGCTGCCCTTCTCAGCCATGTCGAAAATAAAGACACCCAGGAAGCATGTTCAATCGATGATTGACACCAAACTAACCATGCTGGACAATAAAAGGAGAGATCGTGTTCTGCAAACACTGCGAAAAAAAAAAAAGCATAGCTATGCTAAACTGCACCTTTGCACCATAATAAAGTAAAGCATTGTTGCTTTCCTGTTGTAGACATAGGTCCCGTACGTATTTATTCGAAAATGGGAATTACTGCAAAAATTTATAGTGGCTATGTTTAATGTATTGGGGGCCAAAAATTATGTTTTGTCTGCCTGTTTTTGGTGCCTAAAAACCCGATTCTTTAGTGCCTATAAATCCGGCCTCTGTATATAACCTCTGAAATTTCTCTCAGATTAGGTTGATGGTGCAAATTTATTGTTCTTTACATCGGCTCCATTCAATTATTACATCAAACAGACTGGCCAATGCACATGCGGACGAAAGAGAAATTGGCGTTTAACTCCAACACAATAACTGGTAAAACAATGAAACAATAGACCATGTTCAGGCATATGAGCGCCACCAACAGACATGCAAGCGTTCATGAGAACCGTGGGTATGCCGCAGAAATTATCACAATGAGCACGCGGGTCTCACGCTTTAGCCTTCCACTTGTGCCATGGCAGAAAATTTTAGATACACTGAATTTGACAAACAACAACACATTACTGTGCAATTCAGTCACCAACTTCAGTGTTTAGCTGTGATGGCCTCTCAACAATTTTCATCAGTCTCAGTGTTGAACCAGCTAAGAGGCTCAGAAGTGTCAGACCCCCCTTTTTTTGGGGTGTGTGTGTGTGTGTCTTACAACAATTTTGGGATGTGTGTGTGTGTGTGTCTTACAACACAAATACACAACCCGTTTGCCTATGAACTGCAGGAGTGGTCTACGATTCGTACATTAATTTGGAATCAACATCTATCAACGCTGTCGATGAGTACAAAGTGAGGTTCCCATATTTGAAACCCGCTTAACTCAACTCACGGTCCCTGTAACTTCGAATTAACGAGGGTTTACTAACGAGGGTATGTATAAAATGAACAATAAGCCTTTACTAACCTTTGTTGGTACTACACAGGGCTGGGCAAAGATACTTTGAAAATGTATCGCGCTACTATACAAGATACTCAGACAAAAAGTATTGAAGATACAGATACAGGATACTTCCACGAAAATTGTATTCGGTACAATACTTGCAAATAGTATTTTAATATACTTCGACACATTCGCAAATTTGTTGTTATAGACCCCCAGAATCTAGTAGCGAATGCATGTGCACAAAAACGATGGCTTTAAGACTTCTGAAATGTGCGCAGTTTCATTTTAATGAATCTTTATTATTTCGTACGATAGTGGTTAAAAACACTGGCAGTGGAAAACTACGGCACAACACTCAACCCTTCTTGTGATTTCATAACAGCTTTCCCTGGGAAAAGGAATCATGCTACAATGTCACAAAATGTAATGAGACAGCCCTTAAGAAATTAAACACAGAAACGATGGAAAAATTAAGTAGGAGGCGGTGACTTGCCACTGAACCCTGGAGTGAGCCCTGCTAGACACTGGGTGTAAGTAGTGCTCAAATATCTTTTTTCACTCTGCCAGAGTAGACAAATTGGTCGATTCTGGCAATCAAATCTGCCAGGCTTCAGCGGACAGCCTGAAAACACCCAGATGGAACATTATGAAATGTAGTGTACTTTCTTTGCTTCCCGACACAATTTAAAGTATTATATTCAGCATTCGCATTTCTTGAAGTTTGTGTCTTTCTGCACTGCGATAGAGATCATTCATTTCATTGTAAGAAGGCTGCTGTGCTCATTAATTTGCAAAATAACAATTTTGACATTGATTACCGTTACAAAAAACGCTCATCAATTTCAACCCGGTTAGTTAGAAATTTAAGTCAATTTGAACTGTCGCGCTGGTCCCGGCAGCACCCTGTTTATTTTTTACGGGAGCAGGGGGGGGGGGGGGGCTCCGCAATTCAAATGCGTTGGTACCCACAACGGTGAATTCCACAATTAATGGATAAACGCCGATTTCCGGCATCCTGGTGTTCGGTTCTCTGAACAGCAAAGCAGTTGCACATGACTGTTCATCAGGAACATGTGCGTATTGTCCTTCCTTTCGCCGCCATGCTTCATTATACGGCGCTTATCGACGGGGCGGTCGACGCTCGCGCGATCAGGTTAAAAAAATGGCCGGCTGTACTTTGAACTGACACAACACATTAACTACTTGGCACAGCACAACGTAGTACTTCAGCAGCGGCACTCTTCACTGATCTATAGATGCAACATTCCCTGCAGCTTCACAAAGCTTTCCAGATATGTTTTGGTAGCCAGAATGCAAAAAGGCGGCATTGGTATGTTCACCACTTTCGCCAGTGTTGGGAAAGGCGAATCGCAGCTCAATAGAACTTTCTGCTTTATTACATTACCGTGCAGTAAAGGGTCTCGTTCAAGTTCGCAAGGTTCCGCATGGCCGACGGTTTGAACAGCGCCTCCTCTATTGCTGGTTCGAACCTTGGAGGAAAAAAAAAAGGTTGGAACATTCACGTCGATGGCGTTAGAACTTTCGTAGCAACCCTGTTTTTACCCTGAACTTGGCCATATCTGCTAATAAAAACATTCAACCCATTCGAGTACCAGACTTCTACTACAGACAGTATACAAATTACAAAACGCGCACAGTAAATGCTTCAAATGCGCTCAAAGCAAACAGAGACGCTCGTAGTGTGCTTGACATGCAGAGGGAAAATAACTGCGGTGATCGCAACGTTTGGGAAGAAAAAAAAAAGCCTCACATTTTTTTTTTCTTTCAAAAACTTATTCCAATTAAAAGAGGTGAACAGAAGTGTATATATTTAGCGTTATCAGCTTGTTTGTTTTTTACCACACAGCCTCTCCAGATCCAAATTACCCAGATAGATTCTGTAGAAAATAAGAGGCTGCGCTCATCAAGAGTGTAAAAGCGCAGCCAGTTACATAACTTGTTTCACGCTGATAATAAATATTATGTATATTAAGAAGTAAAGGTTTGCGTTTTGTGACTAAGGCATTATTGCGCACTAAGTATGGGTGTCACAGCAGCAGACAAAATTTGTCTGCATTTGTGTTTCTCAAGAAAAAGCATAGCACCATATTTGTGGACTTGGATCCTGACCATTTCGTTGAAGCTGTTCTGTCGATGTTTTAGTTGTTGATGCACTTTTCTTCTTTAGAAACATGTCCTTTTGTGCAATATTGTTCTTGAGCGCGAGAGAATTGTCCTCACAGGTGAATGCAAAATATCACGCTACATTGCGAATGACCTCCCCTTGTTTGTTCATATAGCCTTACTGTTTATTTAAGTTTAATCATCTCGATGTCATGAATGTCCTGTCTTTGTTGTACAATTTTTGCATTGTACGTCACTGCATACGCTATAAGTTCTTTCGTTGTATTTAACAGCTTGCATTGTACATACGCATTGTTCACCATTGTCCATTTTCATGTGTGCACATAAGCTGTGTAAAATATATCCGGAAATAAAATTCTCTTGGACACTTCTGATTGCTTTCTTGTTTTTGCTTAGCTGCATCACGAGACGGCGTTAAGCTCTCCCATAGTAGAGTGCCTGTACTCTAAATCGTTACCCACTTTCTCTACCCCTCCCCCCCTTCTGCGATCGCTGAAGGTAGGCTCAGTCCCGGGGCCGGATGGACTGCCCTCCGAATTTTATAAGAAGCTCTGGCCGGAAATTGGCGCCGGTTTGGTAGCCATGATCAACGGAATTTTGAATGGTGAAAAGGTCCCGGAGTCGCTGGCTGAGGGAAAACGTATTTTGTTACCTAAAGAAGGGAAAGATCGAAGGCAACCGGGATCATGGCGACCAATAACCGTGCTAAACACTGATTATAAGATTTTCGCGGCAGTCCTAGTGGGCAGACTGAAGCAGTGGTGGCCCGAAGTGATTTGCAACCAACAAACGGGCTCGGTGATGGGTGGGAACATTTTTGGTGCCCTCACACTCACTCGGGACCTCTTGGCGTACATAGCTCATACCAAGACGCGAGGTTTTTGCATTTCCTTAGATCAGGAACACGCCTCCGACCGCGTGAGGCACGAATACTTCTTCGGGGTATTGAGCAAGTACGGGCTTCAGCCAAAAGCGGTCCTATTGTACCGCAACATTTACGCGAACATGAAAAGTATTCTGGATCTCAACGGGGTAGCTAAGGGGACGATACACCTAACCAGGGGAGTCCAGCAGGGGTGCCCCCTGAGCCCCATGCTGTTCGTCCTGTGTATTGACCCTTTCCTTCGTGCAGTGTTGGCAGACCCTAGAATACGCGGCATCCCCCTCCCTGGCGCAGCTACCGTGAAAGTATCCGTGTACGCCGATGACGTCACGGTGTTTGCTCGAGACGAGGATAGCATCCTGCAAGTACTCATGTGTTTTGCGGAATATGCCAGGCTCTCAGGTGCGAAACTAAACATGAATAAAAGTAGCGCCATGGTGCTAGGCAACTCATCGCCATCGAGTCTACCACACGACCTCCAAATAGCAACAAGGTTACAGATTTTAGGTATCACTTTCGAAAAAACAGGAGTTGCACCTGATGTGTGGGAGGAGCTGAGTCGAGAAGTGGTCGACTCGACACAGCGAGCTACAAGCTTTAAGTTTTCTTTTGCCGAGAAGGCATATCTTATCAAGTGCATTTTTTTTTTGGCGCGGGTCTTTTATGTTTCGAGAATATAATTTCCCCCAGCAGAAGTGTTAAAAGCCCTCGACCGAGCCGTATTTTCTTTCTTTCGGGACGGAAAGACGGAGCGTCTCACTCTCCCAGCTCCCTCTTACAGACAAGCTGTGTTGTGCCGTTCAAGTGGATCGGTCAGCTAGACGCGAGTATCATCCGTGGTGAATGGGAAAACCGTTCGTGTAACACCGAATGACGATGTGTTTCATGTAATGTAGTCGATCCAAAGCAACCTTAAAATTTGTATCATCGCAAAATTCGCATCACCAGCAATCGTATCATAGAGATTCTATTGTATTCATATAATATATTTCAGACACTTACAATACCTCAGACGTGTAGATACCATTCCATTTTATCACAGTGTGTAACTATTTACACTGAATTAGAACAATCGCTACACCTTCGTACATACTTTTAATTAAAAGGCCACCTTCAGATACCAAAATGATGAAACTACCATGGATATATGACGACACAATGCACACAATTCAACACACTAAATTCATTTCAAGCATCACTTCACAGTGAAGGTAATGGGCAAACCTATGTAAAACGAAGAATATCCTCACGGAGATAAAGTGAAGAAAGATGATGGGCAGGAGGATCTGAATGATGCGCAAGTGTGTCAGTCAGTCATATTGACTGTTGCCTGTTCCTTACCCATGGCTGACTAATACACACACACGTACGCCCGTTTGCTCCTCCTGCCCTTGGTCTTTCTTTCTTCACGTTATCTTCACAACGATATCACAACGCTTCATGATGGAAGAGAATGCTTACTACTTCCTTCACTTTATCTCTGTAAATATATTACAATGTTTGATTATGCTCCTGCCCTTCGTCTTCATTCACCTTATCTGCGTAACAATATAGCCACGCTTGATGATGGAAATGAACGGAGATACACTTAGGGAAACTAAAGTCGATATTGCTCAGGTAGGGCACTTAAAAATCATTAAAAAATCAAGTTTGTTTGGCCATATAATTTAAAGATTTTGTTCAGGCTATACGAACATGCACAAAGGTTTTACAAAGAAAAAGGCACAATGAAGAAACACGAGACTCATGCTAAAGGCTTAAATCATTATTTACATATTGCAGCGCAAAATAAAAGTGTTCTCAGCAAGCACTGAAGTTACTTATACAAAAAACATTTCTCCTTGCACTTATAGACGTGTAAAGATGTGCCTCAAAGGGGTACTCACACAAAATCATTGGGCTCGCGTTTTTCTGCTGCAATGTATTGCTGAAGGCCTGTTAGCCATAACACTGCACATGTTTGCTGTAGCACATGACAGATAATTATTTACAGGTATCTCATTATCGACCAGTTTCAGGTTTAGAAAGCTTTACATATGAGCAACCATTGAGTGCAACTACCGCCAACCAGCACGTGCTGCTCTCGATCACGTCAGCACGCAGAACTGTGACACATTTCCGCATGGATCGCGCCAAGAATTACTTTCGATTAGGAACGCGATTGCATTGTCGCTAAACACAAAATTTTCAAAGCGTGAGCCATATTTACGGACTCGCAACCAGCAACCGAGAAGCGTAGACTGTGCGAACAAACGCGGCAAAAAAAAATGGTGACTACGATGTCATCATAATATGTTTTATTGACTGCAGCTGGTGGCATGAGCGTAGTTGGAGTCCCTAAAGGGTACCCTTCGAGGGGGTCAATGGCAAAATGAAGTCTAGCGCTCACGCAAACTTTAAGATTAATTGAAGATGCCTTCTAAGCTATAGTCGCTGTTGATATTTTGTAGACGATATACGAACGTTCACGAGAATCGATCCCGCAGGCCGTCTCGGCCATGAAATTTTGTGTCAGTGCCCCTTTCATAAATACTTCAACTAAAAAAGGTATCTTGTAAGCCAAGCACAATTTTTTACACTAAAGCTCTCAACACATACATTGTAAATAAATAATTACAGTCTTGCCAATTTTAATTGCATACCAGTGCAGAAAGTGCGCAGATAATGTCACATGTTTCAATGCAAGGAGCAATTAGCAGCAGTCCATAGACAGTCACATCACCGTCACACTTTTGTGTGACGAGAGTATTAAGTTCCATCATAAGTGTAAAATGATGAATGCTTTCCAAGAAGCAGGTGGTGCAATGCCTTCCTGTCAATATCTAAAGCAATCCATTTCTTTGCTTCTCTACAGAGGGGGAACAAAACATTTGCAACAGCACATGAAACAATGTTAAAGCCAGCACAACACAGCACATTAAAACGTACTTGCAACCTTGAATTCATTAGTCTCAATTATTAGAAATAACTTGATTGCGGTTTTATTACTATAACTCCATGACTGCTTCTTCAGTATAAAGACAAGTGCAAATATGAGGTCTTGATTTTTTTGTGTTAGATGCAGCATTAGTTCTCATTATTACTCTTTCTCTTAATTACTCATTTCTCTTTGAGTAACTAATTTGATGAAACAACACATATTTTTGAAAAAAAAGAAACTCTATACATAGCACAATTCAACTTTGAGCAGTTGAACTTGGAAGAAAAAATATTGAATTGAACTGCATAAAGGACGTGAACTCCCAGTGAACCAAACCAATGCGCCAAGTGTCTGCTTTCCCATTTTGGCACACTATATGTGGGTAGACGATGAGTGGAGCTGCTGTGGCTAAGTATAACAGGGCGCAAGAACCACAATTGTCATGAAATTGAATGGGTAGACCAGTTGTACATCTTGTGGCACAATTAGAAGGCATTTTTTCAGTCTACAGAAATAACAAAGAGCTGCATCCTAAAAAGAAGACACATGTGAGACTTCAAACAGTGTGCAAGTACAATTTTATGCATTACTTTTCGTTGCAACCCTGTCCTTCTTTCCCTCCTATGACATCAACAAACAAGCGAACAAGTGAACGGTGTCCCTGCAAGGCCAGTGGCGAATCAAAACCAAGAATCAAAATACGTAGTTCAACCTAAAGGGTAATTCAGTCTACCAGAGTTCATAATCAGGTTTCACTGCACGACTCATGTACAAGCTAGTATAGAGCTTGTTGATTTTAATATACCACAACCTCTTCCGAATATGATGCAGAATGTGGCAAAGCACTTTCAGATCTTGGTGTGGCACACAAATCTCGTCAGGGTAGCTTCTTTGAGTGGGTAATGCTGCACAAGTATCTGCTTGCTCATTCTGGCCAGTACTATGATGATACCAAAGTAAAAAGTGAAGTGCACCTGCAGTATATGTGTAAAAATTATCAAGCAAGCAAATGGGGACACTAGTAAATCAACATATAGACACAATGTAGAGTTCATAAAGTGCATGCCAAGGTCCACGTGGCTTCATCCACGGCAAACGACAAGCATGATGCCCATGTTGCCAAGTGCAAAATATTTACGTGAATCCTGGAGGAGAAACAATGATTTAAACATGTGCCTGTACAATGCTTGCATGAGATAACTTTCATAGTGCAGTTCAAAAAGAAATGCTGCCTCAGACTTCTTGTTGATATGCTCTTTATTACAACAAACAATCTACTGTGCCACAATGTTGCCAAAACTTGGACAGGACTGAGAAAATAAAGATGGCCTCAACTGTGACCACCGCCTGTGAGGTAGTTTTGTTCAAAGCGGCATCATTTCTTAGCAGTATGTGCCATGCAGGCTGTATGAAGTCTGGATATAGCTTTGGCTCTGATCTTGACGACAGCTATTACTGTAACTAAGCAGGCACATTGAGGAGGGCTTCTGGGAATACACTTACAATGTTCGAAACTACCAAAATATTTCAATAGGGTTTAGATAGCTGTAAAGGCACTGGTTGCACCTATGTCAGAAAGTCAGGTCAGTTTTGATTAATCGTAAAAACACTCCACAAATAAAAAATGCGAGTGCCAAAAACCAAGGTATTTTGACATCAGCACGACTCTACATTTCTTGGTGCCAAAACAGATGTAGGGTATGTTCAGATAAAAACAGTGAAGCCTGGCCCCTGATAATAAAAACGTTGAAACCTGGCCCCTGTTGATTTTGCAGAAAAAAATACATTTTGTTGCCAGAGTACCCAGTGTCATGAAACAAGTCTTAATTTATTTATTCATTTTTCGGACAGTACAAAAAGCACTGCCCGCGGTCAGGACAAGAGGAGGTGGTTAGCCCCCTGACATGGTTCGACAAAGAAATCCTTGCCTTAATTCAGAAGTCTCCACGTAACTAAAACCACCTGTCACAAATTGCGCAAAAATGGGATTTAGATAAGATCCAACAAAAGATCTGCCATAGGTGCAAGTCTCAACATTTTTCTTGAAGTACTACAAGTAACCTGCATTCATGGAGTGTTCATTTCTTGCAGTTTTGTTGCCAGTATGTCAAAAACAAGTCCCAAATACAGTACACCATTCAATTGCACCATAGTGTGAAATCTTTCTGCTCAACATCTATAACAGTGAGAACTTTTAAAATTACCCAGAATGTTGTCAAATACTATATTGATGAAACATGAGATCCGAAGAAATATTGTGTTAGTCTGTAGTCTATGGCAATGAAATTCTTGCCATCTTTATAACTTTTATGCTGATTTCAAATACGTACTATTTTTATTATTCTCCATGACAATGTACAGAGTTCATTTTAAAAAAACATTTTATGCCACTAAACATTTATGGAGCTGTGCCATTAGTGGCTCATAATGCTCTACATTAACTTGTAAATAATTATAAAGAAAATACATACAAGACTTTTTATTAGACAAGAGAAATTGCAATGTGAAAATTCTTAAAATGTTCGGCCCATATTGATTACTTACTTTAGCTTTGCAATAGTTTTACAGGCAATATTAAGTTTCAAAGGAGGGAATTGCACCTTTCACATGTTAGAGCTAATTTGGAAAAAAATTTATAGCTGGTCGGGCTGTCACACGTACGAAAAAAATGATGTCCAATCTAAAGAGTTTCACAAAAATAATTTTTGAAAAAGAAATAACGCATTTTAGAGGAGTAAGTCAAAGCTCATCTATAACGAAAACATGCGTCTTGCAAGACGATTTGTTTCTTCCCAAGAGAGCTTGGGCATCATGGTTATTTTGAGTCTGTGGCTTTAGTGAGCTCTTCATACGAAATGCACGTATTTACTTGCATAAACCTCGCACTTTCTTTGCCGGAAAACCGATGCAAAGTCGGGAGGTGCGAGAATTACGAGGGGAAAACGTTCCACGAAAACGTACAGAGCGAATAAGAAAACGAAGTGGCCGCCAATCGGGATTCTCACCTCAGCAACTAACAGCAAGCTTTAAAAAGTACTAATTAAAACTTACCTCAACAATAAAAGCAGAGGTTCAACACAAGACAATATTTATTTGAGACACAAGTAGTGGAAGCAAACAGTCGAGAATTAGAATACCATACGCAAAGCTTGTGGACGTTGCGGGCGTAGCTATAGCACTTGTCGCTCAACAGAGCCCTCAAAAGGTAAGCGCATGACGTCGGATGGTGGCTATTTAAACGAATCGTCCGCAGTTTCCTTCTGAAGAAATAAAGTTACCACCAATTCCAGTTTTAGGCACACGGCAGGCCCAACGCGTCTTGGTGGCTTTCAGCTGCCGTCACCAGTAGTGAACACAAAACTCGTAGACTCCGAAGGGCCTACCGGCGGCCCTGTTGCCTTTGTTTAGTGCATGATCTGTAACTTGCAACTTGAAAGCAGCCGTGTAGCTTTAGTATCACCTCATAACGTGACAAGATTACCGACAGAACCTACTAAAGAAGCAGCAACGCAGTGCGCACACTAGCCACTTCCGGCTTGGCTTGGATTGTAATAAATCTCTGTGTAATAGTACGCTCGTGGATGGATGGTTGGATGTTGCTGTACCTTTCAGATTGGGCGGCGGCTACCGCCACCTAGCCGTAACACTTAGTGAACTAACCATTAGACTTGGCTCTTTTTTTCCATTTAAATAGTGAGGTTGAGGATTCGTACTTTACAGCGAAGGGTTTAATTTTCACTCGTGCCTTGACTTTAGCCACCAATCAGATAACCTCTTTCTAGTTAAGTCTGTTTTGCCCTCCCTGTCCCTAAACCCCAGTGCTTTGAAGAACTCTGCACCATCATCCTGAACTATAGGGTGAAGCCCTTTACAGAACATTATCAAGTGTTCGGCAGCTTTTTCCTCCTCTCCAAATTCACTGCATACTGTGTCTACCCCTTCGTATTTGGCCCGATATATCTTGGTTCGCAATACTCCCGTCCTGACCTCAAACAGTTGAGAACTACCCCGCGTATTATCATAAATCCTTTCCTGGGCGATTTCCTGCTTAAAAGTTCGATAGATCTCTAGTGCGGACTTCTTAATCATGCCCATTCTCCACATGTCAGTCTCCGTTTCCTACACTTTCTTCTTAACCGATAGTTCTCTTTGGTTTGGCCACCTGCTGTTATCTAAGTATTTACCAGCCGATTTCCTGGTTCGCTTCCTCCATTTTGTATCGATATTCTCATGTACAAGTAGCTGAACACCTTCCTAGCCCAACGCTCCTCCCCCATTCTTCTCAATCGCTTCTCAAATTTTATCTTGCTGCTAGCTTCCCTGCCCTGAAATGATGTCCATCCTATATCACCTTGTATTCCCTGATTTGGGGTATTCCCGTGAGCTCCTAAAGCAAGTCTACCTATTCCACGTTGCTTAATTTTAATCTTGCTTGAACTTCTGATCTCATGCACAAGGACCGCATTGCCGAACTTCAGCCCAGGAACCATGACCCCTTTTCATGGTGCTCTCACAACATCATACCTATTGTAATTCCACAGTGCCCTATTTTTAATCACTGCTGCATTCCTGTTACCTTTAGTCGTCGCGTATATTTCGTGTTCCCTTAAGTACTCGGTCCCATTGCTTAACAGTCAAGAAATAGCGCCAGATAGCGCGCGCTATCATCATCAGTGGTTGAAACGTGCAGACGGTATTTTTGCGGCAGTTTTCGCGGGGTGCGATAATTACTCGAGGAAAAAAAAAATCGTATTTTCGTTGGGCGATGTGGGGGGTGCGAGAATTAGGCGAGTGCGAGGATTACGCGAGTAAATACGGTAATAACAAGCAGCCAGGTGACCGTTCCCAGGGGACTCTTAGACAATGAGTAACTTTAATTTTTTAGTAGCCACCTTGTGCTCTTTATCCCATTGAGACATCGTACACAATACATTTTGTGTACACCACTCGGTTTGGCTATTTACATCAAGTAGAGACCAAGAAAGAGAAAGATTTATCATAGTTTGGATGAATTGAAACTCCTTCGTAATAAATCTGCCTTCATTCTGCAGAGTACACATGCTCACTTTTCTGAAGGCACTACGCCATTTGAAGAGTCATGCAACGTGTCACTTCCTGCAAGCAATAAATGCTTCTTTGTTCAAAATTTTATGTATCCAAAAATAAATGTGTACTATATTCCTGGCCTGCTATTTCATTCTGTTTATGCCAAAACTAAGGCTCAATAGCTACAAGATAAAGAGATAATAACAACTTCATTAAAATGAGTTACTATAACAAATATCAATTCATTATTGTCTCATTATTCTTGTGGCCCTAAAATATTGTGTACTTTGACGTAACACTACAACGATTTGATACATTTACAGAAAGTTCTTCATACGGGGCATTTGAAAGGGTTAAAAGTGATTTTTACTTTCTCCAAGTTTAATAACAATTGTCAGTTTTTTTGTCGTGATAGTAGAGAAACTGAACGTGTGAAAGTAATTAAGGACGAAAAATGTTTTTTAGAAAAAAAAACTTAAAATTTTCTACTCCCATCCCTGCCTTGACCATTGTGCCAGTACACTTGCTGAGCACAACATCCAACTCGCATCAATACTGGATAAATGAACATATGTCTTTAAAACGCATTAATTTAAAATCCAGTAAAAAAAAGGCCACAATTCATTTTCTTTCAGCCATCTTCAATTAAAGTCAAGCGTGTGTTATAACCTTATCTGTAAAAATATATTGCATCATTTTTGTTAAGTCGGGATTAAAAAGCGCCCTAAGTGGCCAAGCTTAGATCAATGCGTGACTAAATCGATGAGCGAGTATGAAGCTATAGTTGCAGTAGTTAATTCTTAGGTCTCAGCAAGGTCATTACTGACAATACAACAATGTCGCGGTAACCACTGGAACACCACATCATGTCCTTTCAATAAAACTTCGTGGATCACTTCTATTATTTCATTCACTAGTTGTTAATGCTCCCTTTGTCGTAAAGCTGATTGCAAGCTCTGAAGGGATGCCTTGGAGGTGCAGAACACAGCCCATTTTTGAGGTCGGGCTTCCGCGATATAAAGTATAGCAGCACGTAAGGCTGGATGTTGTCCTATGCGACAGTTTGAACTTTATAGTGACCTGGTACGTCGGGATGATTATGCTTCCCGATCCGCCCACGCGGACGCCCAGACATCCCCAATTCCATTGTCGAGAACTGACGCTGCAAGGGGCCTTCACTCGTTCGCTAACACCATGTCGGAAACTTGGCTGATGGACCCCAGTGTCCGGAACCGCCGCCTACACAAATTGGACCCATCGAGAAAGCTTCAAGTTCTATCGGACCTCTCCCGCCAGGATGCAACTTTACTGTGCCGCCTGTGGTTACGAGTAGCTTTTACAAAGGCGTACTCCTTTCGCATAGGAATGGCGGATAGCTCCCTATGTGAATCGTGCGACACTGATGAGACAATAGAACATCTACTGTGTTCGTGTGAATGTTTTGCAAGCGAACGCAACTTGCTACGAGAAACGTTAGAGACACTAGGCAGTAGATCTTTTTCCGAAGAGGGGAGCCTTGGCTCATGGCTATACGCGTCGCTGGCCAGCAAAGCGACGCGGGCATTGCAAAGTTTTCTAAAGACGACCGCACTACGCGACCGCTTATAAGCGTGCAATGGACAAGGTCACACCTTCACACACGCAGCCCTTCACTTCTCTCTCTCTTCTCCTTTAATCCCCTCACCCCTTCCCTCAGTGCAGGGTAGCAAACCGGACGTGTGTCTGGTTGACCTCCCTGCCTTTCATTTCTTCCCTTTCTCCTCATCCTCCTCCTTAGGTCTCAGGTATATTCTTTCATGTTTCGCGCAACACTCAAGTTCAAGAAAAGAGAAGACGAAGAGATGCCTTGAAGTGCTGATTTGTACATGTGTGCGTTTGTACGAAACATAAAAATTTTTTAAGGCGAAAGCAATACCAGAAAAAAAAGCAGCCCGCATTTTCCAGCAAAGAAATAGAGTAAATACGTCGCAGAGTGATGACGGTATAGCATGAATGTTGCATAATTGGGTAAGGTTTGCAAATGCTTAATTGTTATTTGGTCTTTATTATTCTTATAGATCGAATAAAGGAAATGCATTGCCTTCAACGTGTGGTGGGGCGTTGATAATGAGTTGTGCACACTAATGGTTGAAGGTATTGCTGCTTCCATCGCATCTACTCGAGTCAAGGAAAGCCCAAGTCAAGTGAAAACCAAGGAAAAACGCCCTCCACTGAATTCCAAAGGTGCAATCCAGTCTCTACATACACAGGGTGACCAGTGAACGGTTGTTCAGCGCGAGAAGTCAGTTTTTACAACCAGACACTGCGTGCGTCAGCCTTGCTAGGTGAGGGTTGGGGTGGGGAGTGACAGTAGACACTAGACGTGAGCCTGCAGAATTAAACGCCAGCCAGCCTTTGCAGTGGGGGTGTCGAAGGCTCCGCTGACGCCGGATTTGCAACTAGCTGCAACTATAAAATGCTCCGCATTTAAAAGTGTCTAGATATGCTCCTGAGTTGGGTTTTCAAACGGGAATGTTTCTTCAGCTCTCAACGAATTCAAACAAGACAATGACTTTGTAGGCTCGCATCTATGGGTTCGAGACGAAATTACGCCGATATAGTTCTAAATGAAGACCGTGGAGAATGAATCTATTTGTAATACTTAGCCCTCAATTGTCCTAATTCAATCCGCGAGTACTACCCACAAGACACAGAAGAGAAATTGAAGGACATGCAGAAATTGCCCTCGAAGCGGCCCCCACGATCTCCACTTGCTTACACCTGGTACTGAATGTCCCACAACGACGCTCCACCTTCGCCACTACCTGCAGAGCAGAAATTTTCGTTGAGTAAACGAACAAGTTCAGCTCATCAGCTGTGTTTCACTCAGAAATAAAATTGACAGACAAAGACACATCTGTACATTTTATCGCAATGTTTTTATCCGAGCTATTGATTCTCAGTTTGAATGATAGCCATTCTTTTTCTTGCACTTGCCGAGAAAGTGTTGGATGCTTGATTTGTACTCTGCAACTTCGCCATAAATCTCAGAGGAATACAAGAAGACACATGTACACTCCCGTTAGCAGTTTACCAAAGGACTGCTATGCAGTTAACAACAGGATTAGCAGACATTAAAACTCGTGTGCTGTTGCGATATCAACCTGTATGATATGCATCAATTTGTTTATTTATAAACGTTATTATGTTTTAGTTGTTTATTTCAAGTGAAAAAAGGTAAACCCCAAACCTGTGCAGAATGCACAGCACTGTCACAACGAAAGCTGGAAGAGCAGCCTTTCAGAGCTTTTTTTTTTCTTTAATACTGGTGTCACACGCGCATTTTTTTTACCCGAAAAGTATCGATCCGGATTGATCACAACTGGGATAAGGTACTGCTACACGGTCACTTTTTATCACCATCAGATGCAATCAAGTTCAAAACACTGCTGAGAGATCTCAATTTCGCTGTCATCTGAGCCCCCTGGCCAAACTTGTTGGAAGCACAATAAAAAAGAAAATTAAGCATAGTTCAGTAAAAAAAGGACCCTAAAGTAGCTTTTTGTAAATTTTTGTAAAAAGCAAAAGTAAACCACATCTGAATTATCACTTAGTACTTCAAGATTCATATTGACCGCATTTATTTATGGGAGAAAGAGACAATATGCAGATGACTGTTGTCTTTCGTGGTTAGCTTAACTCTCACTCCTTCAGAGCAGTTGGAGCACGTTGAAGCTAACCGATTAAGAGTGTCGCCAGTTTTTCGACTATGCCGAGTCGTATGAATATTTCGTGGTCGAACGAGAACTTTTACAGTAATTAAACACTGCGGGAACGACTGGGAGACTTTGCATTTATGGCCTGTATAACATGAATGTCACTTCGCTCTGGCTGGACAGCTACAAGTGAGTGCCATGAGAAATAACAGTGAAGATAAAGAAGCTGACACTGCTATATAGGTAAAAGCAAGGGAAACTCTATCAAATGATGTATTTAAGTTTTTGATGGTCGAGTGGTTATTTCTTGCACGAATGACATTGGTTATAAAAGGCTTAATTGAAGTATCGTAGGCAGAGTTTTGTCAATGACATGTTGTAGAGCGCGCAAGAACCAGATGGTGCATTTTATCTGACCCAAGCTCAGCCCGGAATATCTTGGGCAGTGGACCAAAGGCTATAAAGTTGATCGCAATCAAGAAAATCAATGTGAATCATCCTGATCGCAATTGAAGGTGCCGGTCTGACACTGGCATAACACTTTTTGGGTAGCTCCAGCAAGCACACTTGCAGAGTATCCAGTACGCCATTAATCACTGTGTACTAGGCAGGCTTTTACATTGCCATTCTTCGTGACTCTTCGAAGTGTGGTAACTATGGAACACTTGTCAGGAACTTTGGGGAATTTTTTATTATGCAGCGAAAGCTGTTAAGAGATCGAAACTCGAATCATGCACTACCGGAGTTGTACACTGCCATCGCCCGTGTCTGTAACAACAATGCATGAAATTAGAAAAAAAAAACTAGTACCATTGACACAGTGGGGCTCGAAACCCGGGTCTACTGGGTGCCAGCCAAGTATTTTACCACTGAGTTACATGGTTTTTTTTCCCTTTATTACCTGTTTTTCTTTACAAGTGTTCACACAGAAACATGAATGATAAAATACACTTGGACCAAAAGTTGAGCCGAAGTGCTCACATTAAAATTTTTTCAGGTTGCACAATTCCTCTAACATTGTTAGCCAGCTGGGAGGTTCTTCTTGTTGTTTATACACCTCAGTGATATACCGCATATTTGCAATGAAGTTCTCCCGGACAGGACGTATGTTCTGGTCAACATACAAAAACGTTTATGAATTCCTACGCCGAAACGTTAGGAATCAAAAATGTTTTCGTACGTTCCTCCGCTCAAGCCAATTTTTATACATCACTGAATTTACAGAAGACAGTCGCCTTTTTTGAGAGAGAGAATATTTTTATTGACCCTAAGGACCCAAGAACAGGCATTACAAAAGAAGGGAATACAACACATACTAATACAACGAGTGAAGGAAACATATTAAAATAAGAAACAGGCATGGAAAAAGAAAACTGCAATAACAAGCAAACACATCGTAAAAAGCAAACACAGTTCAGTAATACATGGTTCAAGTAGAGAAAATTATGCGATTAATGAATATATGACAGACTTCTATCTAGCAAACAAATATACACGGAATAAATAGAAACTTCGAATCCGACAATTCAGCTAGTATGACAGGAGTGCTCACTGTGGCTGTAGATCACTAACTTTTTAAGGCTTCTTGTTTGCGTGATGATGAGCTAGATGGTTTCTGAGTTTATGATGCCGTGAGTAGGATGCACTACAGAGGTTACAGGAAAAGGGACGCTTGCCTATGTGGACGTGCCTGTGGCGTTGGAGGAGCCCCGCCTGCACAAATGATGCATCGAAATCGTCACAGGAAAAGGGACGCTCCCCTGTGTGGGTGCGCATATGTATCACAAGGGAGCCTTTATATAAATAGGAAGCACTGCACTGGTCACAGGAAAAGGAACGCTCCCCTGTGTGGGTGCGCATATGGTACACCAGGTTCTTTTTATGTCTGAACGTTGCCCTGCAGTGGTCACAGGAGAAGGGACGCTCTCCTGTGTGCGTATGAATGTGCCTCGTCAGGTGAGAGCCCTGAAAGAATGTAGCAGAACACAGATGGCACTCAAAGGGGCCCACGTCCATATGTCTGTAAAGATGTTGTTGCATCTTCCCTTTGTACTTGGTGACATAGGTGCACTGACGACAGGAATGCAGTCCACCTTGAATGGTCACCAGTGACTGGTACTGCTCATGAGATGTCGAAGACAAGGATCCTGCAAAGTCACGAAAAGAACAAAAAGACAATGAATACTATGTGAAACACGTCTGTAAGTAGATCACAGTTTCGGGAAATGAACAAAGGTTGCTGGATTGGTAAATGAAGTAGACAATTACTTCACTTATGCAAACAACATGTTACTACAGTAGTAACCATGCTATGACGCGACATGTTGTACAAAAATTTCCTTCTCTCTGGATGTAAGAACTCCCCTCGATACATTCAAAACCTTCTCCAAATGCACATGGGCCTCATTTGGATGATATTCTGATACTGTGCCTAAATATCAAAATTTCTTTGTAATGTGCTAAAACATGAAGGACAAGCATATTATAGTATTTATCGTGCTTTATTTTAATAATGCTACACCAAAACTCGTGTAATACTTTAGCAAATAAATAAACAAGACACGAGTAAAAGAAGGTAGTATAAAGAACATGAAAAAGAAAAAAATATCAGTTGAAACAAATTCTACGGCACCACAGTTTTTGATGGAAAGGTATGATAGAACGCTTACGTGGATTCCATAAAAAAATTTTTCTCTATGTATACCAGAACAGTTTATACACTTCACATTAAAGGGCCCGTAAACTACCCAGAGGTCGAAATTCAGTTGTGGTGGGAAAATTGTGCACGAGTGTACAACGAACACAGAGCCATGATAATTTTTTCGAAACTGTGCAGTAATAGCGGAGTCAGACATATTGGATTATCCAAACCATGGCAACCACACATCTCGCTTTCTTCTGCACTTCCCTCTACTGGTATCCTCTCTCATGAAGCTTTGCCCGCTCACCGAGCGCCCCTCCCATGCCCCTTTTGATCTCGCTTGGCATACATCATCGCTGGTGCAATCCTTGAAACATCGTCTCCTTCTGGTTGCCGCGACTCCAGCCGTCGACTCCGTCAGTTGCGTTGTAGCTGCGAGCTTTTTGGCGAACTGTGTCTGTCGTAATCATGCTGGTATGGACCCTGCATTGTGTGCATGCCTTCAAAATATTTCCAACGCGATGGACTCGTACGGGGACACTCGGTGCCTCCCACGTTTCGCACACACGCGGCCGACACGACGAACAACAACAAGCACAGCGGACAGCTGACGGCTGCTTGCAGACTGACCCGAAGTCGTAGGCTCTTACTCGACCAATCACAGCATATTTGGCATACTTGGCTCGGCGCGTCAGAGATGTGGCACAACGCATCACACGGATGCCTGAAAGGCTTGGAAAGAAGCAGGAATTGTTTCTTGAATTTGTGGTGCTCCAGCAGCTTATAGCACTGCCACGTGTATAATCGTTGATCGTGATGGCATTCTGTACATGATGTGCGCATTTACTTGAAATGCTTGAAAAAATATTGGAGCGGTTTACAGGCCCTTTAAGGTCTCTATCCTACTTGATTGAAAGCATAATAATGATATAAAATACAAAATGAGCTACAGAAGAATCTCGATGATACGAACTCGAAGGTAGTACGCAAGATATTAGTATCATCCCAAATTTGTGTGAACAAAAAAATAACTTGAAGCTGACCATGAAGATGAACGAAACTTTACTGGGGTCAACTAGTTTTGCTGAAAATAGTCCATGATGTTCTTTTGCACTTTCTTGTTTTCCCCCTCTCAATAAAGTGCCTAGGTTAGCTCACTTTCTCAGCTCCCTCTTACAGACAAGCTGTGTTGTGCCGTTTAAGTGGATTGGTCAGTTATGCGTAGTATCATCCGCAGTGGCTAGGAAAACCGTTTGTATAACACCGAATGACTTCGTGCTTTATGTATTGTAGTCGATCAAAAATAACCTTAACATTTGTATTGTCACCAAATTCGCATCACCAGCAATCATATCATAGAGATTCTACTGCTTTCATATAATATATTTTAGACACTTACAATACCTCACTCGTGTAGATACTATTCCATTTATTGCAGTGTGTAACTATTTACACTGAATCAGAACAATCGCTACACCATCGTACATACTTAAAAGGCCACCTTCGGTACCAAATTGATGAAACTGCCTTGGATATATGATGACACAATGCACACAACTCAACACACTAAATGCATTTCAAGCATTGCCTCACAGAGAAGATAATGGGCGAACGTATGTAAAATGAAGAATATCGTCACGGAGATGAAGTGATCGAAGAGGAAGGGCAAGAGGAGCTGACAGATGTGCAAGTGTGTCAGTCACTCATATTGACTATTGCCTATTCCTAAACCATGGCTGACTAACACATACGCACACCTGTCCGCTCCTCTGGTCCTTGTAAGGCAGGCACAATCCCTTTACACTAAAGTTTTCAGCACACACATTATAAATAAATTGTTACAATCTTCATAATTTCAATTGCATAACAGTACAGAAAACTGTCTGCGTAGTCAATTTTACTCGTTTCAATGCAAGGATTCATTAGTAGCAGTCTATGAACAGTCACATCTTCATCACACTTTTGTGTTCATAAAGTAATAAGCTCCAACATAAGTGTAAAATGATTGATGGTCTCCAAGAAGCAGGTGCGTTGTGGTCCAATGCCTTCCTGTCAATGTTTCTTTGCTTCTCCACACAGGAGAACAAAACACCTGTAACAGCACATAAAACAATATTAAAGCCAGCACAAACACAGCACACTCAAACATACAAATAACATACAAACAACATTTTATGCGGTTAAACGACAATGAGTGGAACTGCTGTGGCTAAGTATAACACAGCAAAAGAGCGTCAAATGTCGTGAAACTGAATGGGTGCGGCACAATTAGGAGGCATGTTTTTAGTCTATAAAAATAGCGAAGTGCTGCATCATGAAGAGAAGAAACATGTGAGACTTCAAACAATGTGTAAGTACATTTTCATGCATCCCTCTTCGTTACAACGCTGTCCCACCTATCACAAGAATAAATGAGCGAAAAAGTGAATGGTGACAGTGCAATGCCGGTGGCGAGTACACAGCCAAGAATCAAAATAAGCAGTTCAACATAAATAGTAATTCAGTCAACTGGAGTTCAATATATTCTGCCCCGCCGCGGTGGTCTAGTGGCTAAGATACTCGGCTGCTGACCCGCAGGTCGCGGGATTGAATCCCGCCTGCAGCAGCTGCAATTCAGATGGAAGCGGAAATGCTGTAGGCCTGTGTGCTCATATTTGGGTGCACGTTAAAGAATCCCAGGTGGTCGAAATTCCCGGAAAGCTCCACTATGGCGCCTCTCATAATCACATGGTGGTTTCGGAACGTTATACCCCACATAATAATAAATCAATCTGTTCAATCTAATCAAATTTGACTGCAACACTAAAATACAAGCTAGTTGTAACATTCTATCACAACGGGGCATAGACATAAAGCACGAATTTCTTGTTCTTTTCCCTCATCTTCCCCTGTTCCCACCAAATTTGTCCTTTGTAATACCGGCCCACTTCACTTTCCCGGCCTTTATTTCATCCCCTCACACTAAATAAGGGACGACGTAGGAAATGGGTGATTTTTATATCACACTGTTTTCGATCATGTAGCCGATGGTCTTCAGCCCTCCCTTCTTTCGTGGCCAGTTTCATCACTCTAAATGGACCCACAAGTTTTGTGTTAGTACCACCATAACCTTTTTGCAGCAGACCCATATCACATAGTGCTATCGCGGGAATGTTTGTGCTATGAGGTTTGTCAATTGCTTTCTTCATAGCTTCTCTGTGCTTCTTTTGCTGCTCAAAAGTTTTTTCTCATTTATTTCAAGCGAAGTTTCTCTGCTATGCCAAGTGTGCCATCCGCAGGTAAATAAGCAGGTTTGCCGAAGGCGGCATATTGAGGACTGCACCCAAGAGTCGTTGTATGTGACCTGTTGTGGTGCAACACAGCTGCTTGGAGGCAACATTTCCACCCTCCTGTAAATACCGGGTACACACTTATATATTGTTTGATATCTCAGATGACATGCTTCGCATGTCATCCAAGATATCTTTAGCTGATGGGAGGTAAGGTACTATAAACTTCAGGGGAATATTATTTCTTTTGCCCACTTTGTGAATGTCTAGCTTTTGAACGTGAATCCATTGTCTGATGCAACACACTTCACTCCTTTAAACATGTCTCTGCTCAAAAGACATGAGAGTGGCGGCATTTTCTTTTCCTGGTATGGCAGCTAGCATCCGTGAGCATTTATCATTGCACACTAAAAAGGATCGGGTTTTCTTCACTCCTTCGCCTTTTTTCTTCAGTTGAGCAAAATCAACATGAACGGCTTCAAATGGACATTCGAGTAATGTGGAAATATTATGCAGTCCGTCTTTTCCTTATATTTTGCTTAGCTCAATTGACATTTCTGACATGAGTTAATTTAATCGCCAATACACTTCTTCTTTCCAGGCCATGCAAATTTCCTCCTCATAATATAGTATGCCCACCAGAAGCTGTGATGTCCTTCTGACTCTGGACTGTCGTGATAAAGGTCAAGAAGTCTTTTTCTCAGAGTATCCGGTACGTGAAACTTTCCGCCTATATGCATCAGCTGTTCACTGCCTTCCCATATTTGAAAAGAGTTCACTCTCTCGACGCCCATACAGATATTGACAACGAGAAGCCGAGAAAGGGCATCAGCTTCTGACAAATCTCGTCCGCTTCTGTGTGCAAACTCAAAATCAAACTGTTGAATTTCGCTTATCTATCCAGCGACTCGGCCTTGCGGTTGAGAACCATTTAGCAAATAGGTAAGGGCCTGATGGTCAGTGAACAGCTTGAATTTCGTGCCTTCTAGGTACGATCTAAAATACCTAATCGCCAGTACAACAGCTAATGCCTTTTTTTTTCAGTAAATTTGTTAAGACTTCGTGAAAGCGTAGGAGTAATATCCTACCACTTGTCGTCTTGCTCTTTCGCTTCCACTTGTGTCTCTTTGTTGGTTTAGCACCGCACCTGCGCCGTAGTTTGATGCGTTGGTTGTGAGTTCAAATCTAACAGTGAAGTCCGGTAGTGTGAGTATTGGGTCTGATGATATGGCTAATACCAAATCTTCGTACGCCCTCTCACATTCTTCCGTCCAGATGAAATCCGTGTCTTTACGAAGCAAGTTATTCAGCGACTTTGCTCTTGCTGCAAAATCTTTTATGTAGCATCTAAAACGTCCTGCGAAGCCAAGAAACACTATGACTGCGTGCACATTGTCTGGCTTCTTCATCAATTGTACACATTGTACGGACTGTTCTTTCGTACTCTTTGTAAAGCCACCCAAAATGCGTCCGAGAAATGTAATCTTCTGTTTGAAAAATTCAATTTTGTTAAAGTTCACTTTCAGTTTGGTATCTCTTAATGCCATCAAAACAGATGTGAAGTGTTCTGCGTGTGATGTTTCATCCTTGGAATAGACTATGGTATCTTCTACGTATACATTGCAGATTAATCTAAGGAATGGCTTGAGAACACTATTCATCATATTCTGAAACCACTTCACACTGTTTTTCCCATCCGAAAGATAAACGATTATATTCGTACACATCAAATAGTGCGACAAAAGCCGTGTACATTTCGTACTTCTCCTCCAGTGGAAACTTGTTTGGCTCAAAGTTCTTGACTACAGCTGCCCCAGCGGCACCATGATATTCTCTTGAAATTTGGGATGCTTCAAACTTATCTTCACTGATGCTTGAACATCGATCTCCTGTAGCGTCTTTCCTGCTTTTCTGAGCGATGAACTCGCGAAGCTTCGAAGTCGTGATGCTTGCAGGCAGAACGTACTTCGTGTCTTCATCCACTTCACACATTGAAAAATACGACTGGTGGCTTGCGTTTCTCGATATGCTCCGCGTGATCTACATAATAGAGGCTTATATCCTGCCAGACTGTGCCAATGTAACATTCCACGGCAACCAGGCATAGACCCAAAACACGAATTTTTTATTCTTCTTCATCGTCTTCCCTTTGTTCCCACTAAATCTGCCCTTTGTAGTACAGGCCCACTACACTAGTATGGAGCTTGTTGATTTTAATATCCCACATCCTCTCCCACCTTTGACGCAAATTGTGGCCAAGCACTTTCAGATTTCGGTGTGGCACAGAAATCTTGTCAGAGTGGCTTCTTTGTGAGGCAACTGCTGCACAAGCACCTCCTTGCTCCTTCTGGCCAATGCTTTGATGATGGATACTGAGGCTGCATGCACAAGAACAGTGACCATTTTAACGCCATGACAGAAATCATTTCATAAGCTAGCGTGTAAAAGCAATTTAGTTCTCGCGTGATGGTAGTGGAGATGTCAAGAGAAGTTATGATACAGAAGACAAGAAGTAAAAACAAAGCTTTCATATGGCATTGGAGCAAATCAAAAGTGGTAACAAACACACATAACGGCTTCAAATCACGTGACTCGACTATAGCCGGGACTAAGCCTAGTGATACCACCAAATGTAAGCTAGTACAGTCCTTTCTCAGTAAATAGGGATCTGTTAAATTGAACTGCTTGATTAGAACACCCGTCTCCGATATGATTGCTTTCATACTTGTATTGTGCACACCTGTTCAACTTTTAGTAGAGAAGAGATCACCCTTAAAGAACAAAAGAACAGGATTAGGTGCGTCCAAACCCCATTCTGCTGAACACCTCCATCTTACTTAACATCTTTTGCCTCTCTAGTCTCTTATGATAACTCCTACATACAAACTGTGCGAACGAAACTTCTGTTAATGGGAAGAATTTTTGTGTACTACAAGCACTTTTGGCACCTGCCCGCCCAGTTGCAATCCTGTCAGGTTAACGTCCATTGTAGTTAGGTTCCATGCACACAAGTTGATTGATGTGGCAGTGTCCAGGGCCATCCTCACGAGCACCAGCACTCCATATCAACTTATCACTTATGGTGTTGCTAATTCTCATGTTTCCGTTATCATCCTTGTGCAAGTAATAATAATTACATGTGGTGTTTATCATTCTAAAACCACGATATGATTATGAAACGTGCCGTAGTGGAGGGTTCCGAAAACCATGACCACCTAGGGTTCCTTAACTTGCACCCAAATCTGAGCACACAAGCTTACAGCATTTTTGTCTCCATTGAAAATGCAGTCCCCACACCCGGGGATTCGATCCCGCGACCTGTGGATCAGCTGCCGGGTGCCTTAGCCACTAGACCACCACAACAGGGCTCGTCGTGCAAGAACAAACAACCGATCATGTAAACATCTGCAACTCTTCAGCATGTGTCTGTGTGCGTGCAATGTTTATATATATTTAGTGTCATTTCAAAACACGTCGCTACATAAAAAACTTACAACATGGTCACCTTTTCTCCACATGCTTCGCACAACGTCGATTCACAAGGAATGTGGGATATGCCGAATTTTTCATTTGCATCTTTCTAGATTTTTCGGTCACGCAAAAGATGACGATTTTTCGCTCACAATCAATGATGCTGACACCACAATTTCTGTGACACAACTCTTTAACGTTATCGCGTCAAAAATAACAGGACTAGCAGGGCTGCAGAGGATTGACCCCGAGTTTTCACGTGAGAATACACGCATGATGGGGCTTCAACCTTGAAAGATTGTGGTTTCGTTTTCGGATAATGAAAAAACAATGTTTGGCGCATCTTCAGCACAGAAT
This sequence comes from Rhipicephalus annulatus, assembly GCA_013436015.1. NCBI lineage: Eukaryota > Metazoa > Arthropoda > Arachnida > Ixodida > Ixodidae > Rhipicephalus > Rhipicephalus annulatus. The sequence goes on along the minus strand of WOVY01012758.1, from coordinate 145,573 downwards.
AGTGAAAATGTATCAGGATGCAGCAAAATTGGTCTTTCGGCATACTTTGTCACAGCTTTCACATCGCTGTGAAACTCATTTGCCTTAAAAATTAACAGGACCGACAGGGTTGCAAAGGATTCAGAGAGAGACAGGCCAGACAGTTTTCGGTGCACAAATGCAAAGGTTGGGCAACGAAAATTGCAAAGGCAATACACTACATTCCACTGGTTTTTGATTTTACCTAGTAGTAAAGTTTAATAACGAAAAGGCTACATTGCCTACAATGCAACAAGAAAGTGTAAATTCTATATGCGTTATCGTGATCAATCACTGCAGCTAAATATAATGTCATTCTAAAGGGGCACACGATGCTACATCTAACCTACACAAATAAAAATAATAAAGTTACAATATTGACATAAAAGGTTTGATATCTGTCTTTCTTGCACATTAGCAATCCGTGTCCTATCATAATAGGTTTGCTACGAGCATGAATATACCAAGAATGTTTGCAAAAAAACATCAATATTATTAATACCATTTCAACAACAAAGGCTTATTTTCATTGTTAGACACAATATTAATGAGATCTGACAGAATATCTCTTGGCATGACTGCCTGTCAGATATCATTACTAATTCCCAAGCTCTAATAATGAAAGAAATATTCTAAAAATCACACAGATCAGCTTTCATTTCTATATTTTAAATGCATTTTTCTCGTGATGTAATTTTAGACAACTTTTTGAGATTGTGGACATAATGCTTTTGCTACTACTGATCACCAGATAAGGATGAAATCCTTCCACATATTCCTTAGTATGTAAAGAATACAAATATATTATTTTAAATGTATTATTTACCTAATTATTAACTTAAAAGAAGCAATTAGTATGGACTGACAATTTCAAGATTTCTCACATTTCATGACTTTCTTGTTACATTATACAAAATTTACACAAACTTTCTTGATTAATAAACAATTGTATCGGGCCAGTTGGTAAGGATCCATCTTGCTAGGATGCGCAGCCACTATAACAACGAACACACAACACAAGCGCTTAACTTCAACTAAACGTTTATTACAAACGTCACAGTATATAAAGGGGATGAAAAGAGAAAAAGAGCAAAGTGAATAAAAAAGATAAAATGGTAGACAACAAAAAACACACGTGCCAGTCCCGTACATCGCTATCCGTGATTGTCTATCACCCCATCCAAAAAACAGTTCTTTCCGCGTGAGCGAGATAGAAGGTGCACTAACACAATCAAAATCATCGACAGAGATTTGTTAGCCCGTTTGATAGTAGAAGCGGCTGAAATGACACGCGATGATTTTGATTGTGTTAGTGCACCCTCTATCTCGCTCACGCGGAAAGAACTATGTTTTTTGGATGGGGTGATAGTGTTTTTTGTTGTCTACCATTTTTATCTTTTTTATTCACTTTGCTCTTTTTCTCTTTTCATCCCCTTTATATACTGTGACGTTTGTAATAAACGTTTAGTTGAAGTTAAGCGCTTGTGTTGTGTGTTCGTTGTTATAGTGGCTGCGCTTCCTAGCAAGAAGTTGTTTCTTGATTAATTATTTGCATTCCACAGTTTATGCGAAGCAATACGAGCCATAATTGACTTATTATTAAAATGCTTTGTTATAGAAAAAGTTCGTGCAGAAATAGTTATTTTACACAATGTCATGGTACAAAACAAAGCTATGCAAATCACTATAAAACTGATTATATATTTCAAATCAGTATAAGAAGTTATGCAAACAGTTAATACATCATAGTACTGTACTATGGATTAAAAAAACCTTGAGTTCTATCTTCGATGAAGAAAGTGCCCGCACACAACTCGCTCTTTATGTTGACTTTCTTGTATGACAACGGTTTGCGTGGTTTTGTTGGTGTTTTTGTGAAAAAGATGCATTACAGTGTCCACAGGAGAAGCGACGTTCTCCTGTGTGGCTGCGCATTTGCCTAAAGAGAGTCCCCCTTCGTGGAAATGACAGACTGCACTGGTCACAGAAAAACGGACGCTCCCCAGTGTGTGTGAGCATGTGATCCATGAGGGTATTTTGCCGGGAGAACGATGCACTACAGCAGTCACAGGAAAAGGGACGCTCCCCTGTGTGCGTACGAATGTGTCTTTTGAGGTTTGTTTTCAGAGAAAATGCAGCTGGGCACAGGTGGCACTGGAAGGGGCACTCGCCCATGTGTTTGAAGAGGTGTCTTTGCATGAGGGCCTTGTTCTTGGTTGCATAGCTGCACTGACGACACGAATGCAGTCCGCCTCGTACGGACACAAGTGAATGATACGCCTCACGGGAGGCCGAAGACAAGGAACCTGCAAAACCACAGAGACAAAATAGAGGCAATCAAAACCTTAAATGCATTGTGTAAAACTACACAAGAGCACCAGGCAATGAAGAAAGATTACTGCACTTGCAGATGAAATACATAATCACCTTCGCATAAGCAAGCCACAAAATGCTGGAGCAATAACCGCGCTTGACGACATGGTTACAAACAGTTTCCCTCTCTCTTTGTACATACTTTGTCTAACACATGAAAAGACCTCCAGAAAATGTGCACGAATACAATATCGATGTAATTCTGGTACTATACCTAAATGACGTTTATTCATAATAAGCTAATCGATTAGGCACCAGCTCAGTGGAACACTTATTACACTTTTTTTCCCCATAGAAACACCTATAAAATACTACACTGTAACAAAAAAAAATTGTCATTCAACGCATGCAGCAAAAGAAATAAAGTATGAGTTTACAAGGTTAATATGAAACAAACTCCAAAAAAGTATGAAAAAGAAAACGGAAACAAATCATTGAGAAAAGATAAAAATATCACAGTTTGGTGGTTAGAAATGCTGGCACATTTATGAGAAATGCCAAAGAAATAAATTCTGCGTACTCGCGCTTTTTACACATTTTTCACTATTGTTTCTAAACTACTTCAGTGACAGCATAATGATTGAATAGAACATAAGCTATGCATTATATATTGTTCCAGGCACTTGCTCCAACAAACATACGAGCACAAATTCTACTTTTTCGCATAACTATGCTAAAAGCTCGCTAGCTCGGATTTCACGAGACTGGACAAAATATCTGAATTGACCAAATACCAAACTACCGAAAATATTAATAAGTAAATATTTCTCATATCAAAACATTTATTATTTCTTTATCATTTAGTAAATACTCTTTTTATTTTGCATAAGAATAGTTAAAAAGTCGCAACTTTCAATATCCTGCAATAGAAAAAAAGAGCCAGTGAAAAACCTCACAAAGACAGCGAAAAAGAACAACTACACAGGACAAGCACTAGACTTGCAACCGATTGATTATTGGAGAATTGGGCACACCCCCAGACATGAAAGAACAGCGCATGCACAAACAAGGACCATCTGAGCCATATCAACCTTGGGCACCTAACTGTCCATATCATGAAACGTGTGAACCAGTGATGAAATTTAAAGGGACACTAAAGGCAACTAGTAAGTCTATGCTGATTGTTGAAATAGCGGTCCAGAAACCTCGTAGTGTACTTTTGTGCCAAGGAAGGGCCTATTTTCAAATAAAATCACGTATTAGTGTTCCACATTGGGTTAGCGCATTTCAAATTACCCACCTCAAAAAGAGGACCGACCGGAATGACTCATATAACTATTGCCATGCACAATGTTGCCCGGCTTTACTGCGCTAGTAGCAGCAGACCGAAAGCAACGGGAGCCACAGCAGCAACAACAGCCATTGATCAATTTCCCGCCAACGGCTCATAGATTACAGACTTATTTTGGTACAACTGGGCCTCGCTAGATGGCACGACCTGTCCAGCTTCACCAAGCAGAAATTAAATTTTGAACCACTTGTGCCATTCCCTATTAGTAACGTCCGGCGGTTATTTTTTCCATTATTCAAACAGAAACCCCGCCGCTGTGGTCTAGTGGATAAGGTACTCGGCTGCTGACCCACAAGTCGCGGGATCGACTCTCGGCTGTGGTGGCTGCATTTCCGATGGAGGCGGAAATGCTGTATGCCTGTGTGCTCAGATTTGGGTGCACGTTAAAGAACCCCAGGAGGTCGAAATTTCAGGAGCCCTTCACTACGGTGTCTCTTATAATCACATGGTGGTTTTGGGACGTTAAACCCCACATATCAATCAATTGTTCAAACAGAAATGATTAAGCGGCATTTTATTGTGTCTCTTGATGTACGGAAGGTTTTTTATTTAGTGCGGCTAGATCGATTACTACCGATTAAATGTAAGCGGTTCATCTGATGTCATCGGGATAATTTTGAGAATTTCCTACTGAGGCGTATGTGTTCTTGTGCATTTACCTTAATTTTTCTGCAAGTAGGGCACTGTTGTTGATAATATTGTCGTTTTAGATGTTGTCATATATTGAGCGTTCACTGTTATGTGAATTGTTATTTGACTTTATAGTCCCTTTAGGGCTTGGCTTACCAGCTATCTAAAACCCAAACTCTTTTTCTGCGAGTAAAACTAAGGGCTCACTCACACATGACGATTCGCCCCGGTTCCTCATTTCAAAGGCCTCACAGATCTCACGATCAATCTTGTTTCTACCTTCGCCAATTACAATCGCTGATTTGAAACCTGGGATGCAGCCGATGCTTTTGAAATGCAAAGGCAAGTTTCCGCGTGTGCTTGGGGGGAAGGAAATAGTGGTGGTTCACGCAGCCTGTCATTCAGACATCGGCATGTCTGGCTGATACAGACACAGTTGCACGACAAGAGAATAAGGTATACAGCCCACTTCGTGAAGACGTTAGCTTGCTCCTTTCCGCAAATGCTGCTCAAACTATTTTTCTGCATTGCTATGAAATTGCAGTCTGGAGAGCTCACACGGTACAGATCGTAATTGTTGAAATCAGCGATCGTATTTGACAAAGGTAGAAAAAAAAAATTGAACATGAGATCTGTGAGGCCTTTGAAATCAGATAGCGGGGCAGTTTGTCATGTGTAAGCAAACCCTCAGTTTTCCTTAAGGAGAAAGAGTTGGATAGTTGGTAAGCCAAGCGTTAAATTTTATCATCGCTTCAAATGTTTTATGACAGGGGAGTTAGGTGCCCAAGGTTGACATGGCTCAGATGGTCCTTTTTTTACACATGCTTTTTTGTTTCATGTGTGGTGATGTTTTAAATTCTTCAATGAAAATTCAGTTGCAAGTCCAGCGCTTGTCCTGTTGTGGTTGTTCTTTGCTGTCATCGTATGGTTGTGCGCTGGTTCTTTTTCCCTATTACTATGAATCAACTCGCCCGGAAAGCTACGTCACTGATCATCCTGAAACTTCGTCCACAAAGCCGCGAAGCTACAGGACACCCCCATTTTTAATAAGCCTGAAAGGTGTTCTGCATCACACCCTTAACTGCAGCCACTGTCATTACCAGTACTACGAGCACACGATTTTTCTGAACGTTATATGGCTGGCATTTCGTGCTCAGCACTCTCCAATGACTGTACGAGTTACTTGGGTTCAGGCGAAATATGACCGAATTACTAGAGCTTCACGTCACTAAAAAACGCAGATTCTGGCCTCGACCAATAAACATGTTCGATTTATCAAGCTATTACTGTACAGTGAATACAGACAATGACAATTACATTTTTAAGACTGTCCTCGCATACCATAACGGTAAAACAACCTTGCATATATTACAAAACAGTGCAATCAACTCAATGCACTACTTGCACTGTAAGCATCACTGATAAAAAAGGCAAAAGCAAATATGAATGATCGAATCAACAACGGTAGAACTTTTTATGATAGAAAAAATTCAGAAAGATTTCGGCAAATTTATATGGTTGTTGCTAAATAAGTGCAACTGTGAAACAATATGTTTATTCACCATATCAAAATTTTGTTGACAAGAAAGCACAACATGCACAATCACATGCAGCAATTTTTGCAAGGGCAAAATGCATAAGAAAGTAACATCAGGTTGCCACTACTAAACGCTTACATTAAACAGTGTAAAATCAAAGAGTCACTACGGAGTATTGCTGTTGCTTAGATACAAATTTCTTCTTTTCGGCACATGTAGATATGTGAAGAAGTGCATCAGTAAATGCTTCACATCAGTCAGTGATTTACAAAACAGGCAATACTGCTTCACAGTGATGAAACATAACCATCGCAAACAAATTCACTGTACACTTCCTCCCAAATTCAATTGACAAACAGAGCCAAAACTGAATTGTCAATTTCAATTATTTCAATGAAGCCTATTCTATGGAGCAGTCCACAGACATGGGCCGCATCACCACCACAATCCCACATTCACAAAATATTATGCAGCAATGTTATCATGAAATAAATAATTATTTTCAAGAGGGCACTGGAGCCATGCCTTTCTGGCAATATCCAAAGCATGAGACTTGTTCATTTCTTCATAAAGGCATGGACCCATCTGCAAAAGTACACAGACAACTGTTAAAACAAGCACAAACAATGATACACTCAACATTAGCTGAGCTTAATCAAACCTTTTTTCTTATTATTGTAATTTAGTGACCCCTTTTAATTACCTAGTTGGTGCCTACATATTTTTTTGAAAAGACAACCTCTGTACAAAGGGGACTTGAATTTAGGCACTTGAATTTGGAGGAATATATAATATGGAATTGAACATTGAGGCAGTGAATTGTAGCAGCATATTAGATATAAAAGAAACAAATGCTTTGTGAACCGAACCAATGAGCTATGTGTGTGTTCCCTCATTTTAGCACAAAATATGTCGGTAGATTAAATTAAACAGAGGCCCTGTAGCTAAATAAAGATGGGTGCATCAACTGTTGATGCCAGGCAATCAAATGTGTAGACAATCTCTTTTAGACATTGCGGGATGTTTAGAATATGACTTTTTTGAATCGTAGCAATAAGGAAAGACAACACACACGTGAGACTTGAGCCAGCGAGTAAGTACAACTGCATGTTCTATGCGCTTGAACCGCAGTGTCTCTCTCTCTACCTTAACACATGCCAAGAACTTTCAGTGTCATTACTGCGGCTTCCAAGCTCAATGAAGGAATGATCAGAATGAATCTATAAAAACAAAAGGCAGTGAAAAAATTGTGGGACCGGAAGCTTTGCCTTTGAGAGTTGAACACAACAACGATATCCTGTTTCTAGTGCGTACTTCAAATACTTAGTGCATGAAATCTTTTCAAGCTTGCTTTGCACCCTCTAAACGGTCTCAAGTGGGCTAGGCCACAGGAGCACCAGCCCGACGTTTACTCGTTGCTGGCAATTTTTGCAGTTCCTCGCCGGCTTGGCGAATCTGGACTTCTGGGTTGTCACATGGTCTGTCTCTGGTGCACACGGTTCTGCCCAGTCATTCCAGGCTCAGCTTGTGGACGTCATGGACTGTCTGCCATGGGCACGTCATATCACTTCGATATGGGACGACACCTGCGCATCACCTATCGAGCTACCACAAGTCAGTGTTTACGGCAACCCGTTACTTTGTCGTTCTGTGAACTGGGAGTGCAAGGGAACACACACAAAAAGCAAAGAGGCACACAGCATGAGCGCTCGTGCTGTGTGCTTCGTTGCTTCTTGTGCGTATTTTCCCACGTTCCCACTTCGCTGAACGATCATACACAGTACTTTAGAAGATTCCGTTGAAAATGCAAGTACGCTGTAGTGCAGCATTAACTTCAATGTTTAACAATACATTGAAAATTACCTGCTCGCAAATCAAATGTGTCCACAGGCTTGAAAAAGTATGTAGTGACTATACATGACCTGTCATCCTAAAGGTTTCTACCATGAGGGAGAAAGCCCTTGTTTTCAAAAATGCATTTAAACTAAAGGGCTCAAACGTGTTTATTACAAAATATTTTGCACATATTAAGCACATCCACATAAAAATTTCAGAAGCTTGACTTTATATTTGCAACAACGGCTCTGTGGTGACGTTACAATACGATCATGCGTTCATTGAAAACATAAGTTATAATTGAGACGACACCTCGAACTCCTTAGCGAAAGTCTCAGATTCAGCACCTGGCTCTCGAATTTGAGTACCCGCATCTTCGAATCCTGCCTCATCCACTGCATGATCTCAATATAGCCTTCATGAAAACATGGTGGTCCTGAAAGTCAATGCTTGTAGTATTGCTAAAAAGCTTCCAGATCTATTTGTTGTCTCTTATTGCAACTAATACATCTCATATCATTGGTATCACAGAGTCATGGCTTTAATGTAACATTTACGATTCTGAGTTCACTCCACCCCGTTTCATTGCCGTACTTAACGACAGGACACAAGGCATTGGGGGCGGTGTTGCTCAACTTATCCGGTCAGATATCCTGTTCGCAGTGCTGCCCTTGCCTACTGAAACTGAATCCCTCTAATATAAGGTCTACCTAAATAATCGGTGTACTGTAGTTAGCATTGTGTATCGCCCACCCAGATCATTCCTCAAGTTCTCATGTCCTTGCCAATTTTACGTGCAATGTAAATATTTCTTCAACAAGACTTATTTGCATGGACGATTTTAACGCTCCTGACATTTACTGGCCTTCTCTGACTGTAACGGATCAAGATACTGCAATATGCCATGAATTAATAAATATTTATTTATACTTTAGGCTTACTCAAGTCGCCTCATGTCGAACAAGGCTCAATTCTATCCTAGACCTAGCTTCCTTAAGTACAGATCCAGCTGACAGCAACTTCTCTTGCAAAATAGTTGAAAGATTATCGAATGACAAAGTCATCTTGTTAACACTTTGCTATGCCATGTCCAAATCGCCTTATACATTCACCAGCTTCCCCAATTTCACTCGTGCTGACAATACTTCCACAACTGATATTTTAGCTCCCCAGTTTGATTCCTAAGCTAAGATAGAATAATTCTAAGTATTTTGAGGTAATTCTAAGATTAATTCTAAGTAATTCCTAAGCTAAGATAGATTAAGCAAAAACGCAGTCAGAGTATGCTGCAGAAAACAAATGATAAAAGCCTATTCAAAAAACTACTTAAATATTGTAACACAGACGCAGGAGTGAAGTTTATGATTTCTGCCAGCACAACAACCAATTTTAGACATGGGTTCTTCTAGGTCATTTCTAGGCAAATTTTGCCAAAATGAATATTCCTTTTCTAAAAATAACAAAAAAGAAGTACTTTAAGCCACTCTGTACAAAACTACACTAATGATGACGAATGAATACTAGAGAAGTACAATCTGCATAACATGCAGTAGGATGAATGAAATTGACAAATGCGAAGTAACATGTGATACATGAACTAATATCTGGGGTTTCACATCCCGAATTCCACGATGTTTGATAGAAAAGCATGCTAGCAATGCTGTCGCGCAAGATGTGGCAATCACGCGCTCACGTGAGAACCCAAGAGCAGGCATATGCGCCACGCCACAAGTTGACAATCAGCAGCCCATCATAGCCTCCGAGATTACATGCATCACCCACTGAGGCCTAATACACCTTCGTGTGCATTGACGTTTAAATTACACATGGCATTCCGTAACTTTTTCTTTCTTCCAACTGTTGCTCTACTGAGTTTACATGCACCTGCAACGTCATGCAAGCCATATCTTCACATGAGACATCCTTAGAAAGGTGCACTAGACAGACACCGGACTTGGTCAAGGAGCCAGGCCCTAAGACGTCAACATGCACGACTGTTCGAGGCATGCACACATGTAAAATCTCCCGTTCGCACGGGAGGCTATCGGTCCTTCGCGATTGTGCGGCAACGATTGGAAGTAGCAATGTATTGCAGTAAATCTGATGGCTGGACGAGTTTGTGTGTATCCACATACTTCCCCAAGACCACTGCCACTCTTACGACATTCTGCAAAATTTCGAAGGCTCTAAAGTGACGAACAAATTTTTTCTCCACAAGATTCAAGCAATTAACTGTTTGCAATGCAAGAAACGGGTAAATCCGAGCTGTATTCACAATAACGCATTTATTTCTAGGCCCCACAGTATAACCAACTCTATTCCTAAGGCACTTGAAAAAAATTAAAAGTAAAATTACAACAAATATTATTTAGTGCATATAGTGAATTAAATCAGCAAAAAGATGAATTCAAAACAAAAAGGTGTGTAAGTGATTCAAGTGGTAAATTAAAAGTGAATCAGATGTGAACACTTCACCTACAAAGCTGTAACAATGACAACCAATGGTCATATATAGGGGTGGGAAAGAGAACACTTCGGTTAACTACGATTGTCAGAAAAAATTATGGTTGTCTTGTTAACAGGATAGCATTTTGCAAATGCAATAGTCAGCATTAAATGAATGAATGCTCTGTAAGCTCTTTCTGCATTCCTTTTTCCGACAGAATTATCTATCACAGGGGTATCACAGCGAAAACAAAATTTGGTGCACTGTTTGGAGCAGCAAAATGTTAATTTTGGAACAGTAAATTCGAAATTTGAAGCAGGTTATGGGAAAACTAAATTTTTATCTTTAAAGATCAAATTTAGAGCAGTATAAGAAAGAATGCTAACATTTACAAACAAAATATATGTACCACACATTCAGCCCATCTAAATAGTGCAGAGTAAACATGAGAACTGCTATTTCAATAAAAGTAGTATTCTGAATTACCTCACTGAGCAAACAATGATGAAGTTCACGTTAGTATGTGCCACACCTGCTGAATCCTTTGATAGACTCTGCGAATGCAATTGCGGCTCTGCCAAGCTGGCGACCTTGAAATTCGGGAGATTTGTAAAACCAAAAGTAGGGGTGGCAAAAAAAAAAGACTGACACACAATATGTCATTGGCTGCTCCAAATGATTGCCAGTGCCTTTTTTAGACATCACCAATCATACTAGTACTCAAATATGCGGAACATACACACATCGGTATTGAATAAAATGTGCTGTGTCCCATGACTAGCGTCAACAGCCCCTTCCAAATCATGTACACTTTTCAGCGGGGCACTGGTGTACTGCAGAGGAGGTGCCTTATAAACCATCCTGCGCTGGTTAGAACAAGGCCAAGCATATGTCGAAGTGCTACCCCCCCCCCCCCACTCGCCCCATTGTTTTTTTTTTTTCACGATGGGGACAACTTCTCGGTTCGCTTGCAAGGTGCGTTCAAGGAGATAAAGTAACAACGGTGCGCGCCTGTTGGCCCAGTGCCAGGTATCTATCACTGCAACGATGTAACTTCAAGCCAGAAAATTGTGTGAAGTGCCACTGCTATGAAAACCAACACAGTGGTTGGCAACAACGACGTTTGCAGCTTGTCGACCTCGTTCGCATGGAAAAAACGTGATATACGTTCCTAACGTGCCATAACCGCGTTCGCAAACTAGGAAATTCATATTTTCTGTGTAGCGCTGGTGGCTACAGCAATGCATTTTCATTTCTTTTTCTCGTGAAGTTCAGTCGTCTCGCCTATAGGTATCTGCTGTGGTCACCGGACCGATGGGCGTGCATTGTTGTTACTTCATCTTATACTTGAACTGGTCAATCCAGCTCGCGAGTGTCCTCATTTAACAAGTATCTAAATTACACCGTGATTTAAGGTTAGGGTCTGCACACTTAGTTTGATTTCTCGCTGAAATTAGCTCGCCTGAGATAATTTTGAGGCTGGTCGGGCATTTTAGTGCAGTGCGGCCCAATTCCAGCAAATTTCATGGTTTTGGCGGATCTCGGTGCAACAATGGGGAATGGTATCAAATTGGTGCAATTGGCCCATTTGGCGCAGCTGTTGCACCCCTGCTTAAAATGCAGCCCACACAAAAAATATTCCAAAGAAACTGAACCCATGAAATATATGGAACGAAATTCGATTAGCGAAGCTACAAGAAAACTGGAAAAATTTTTTTTGAATTCAATGAGGTAATTTTGATATCACGGTTCTGGCTGATCACAAGTGGGTAAATATATTTCTGCTGTCCTTGGGTCACATAGGTTCAGTGAACACAGAAAAAGTGGAGCAATCTTATGCGAATATGAACACACCGAGAATGTTGCTCCAAGTAAATATGGTTGAGCCCATGCAGTACTGGAAGAAATGATTGCTTAGATGAATGCAAAGGTGTCTTTTCACATTTCTCCTGTCCTTGATCACATCGGTGCACTGCCAGCAGGAATACAGTCCACCTTGTATGAACATGAGCAAATGGTACTGCACACGGGACGCCAAATGCAAAGAACCTGCAAAGAAAGGAGGAGAACAAGATGGTAATGCAAAACATACGCCACACGCTGTATGAAACAAGACTGCAGTACAAGGCAATCAAGGAGTGTTGCTGCGTACGTAAGCAACATTCTGGACAACGTTTTCCGATAAAAACAAGTTGCTGAAGTGCTAGCAGTGCAACAATCGAAAACATGTGTCACCCAGCTGCCATCTTTCAGTGCATAAGTACTATACTTAGTCAATGCAGCTGCCTGCTGCCACTACGTAGACATCTGACTTGGATGATATACAGACACTATAGTTAAACAGTGATAAATAAGACATCTGCTTTGTTACAACAGGCTCTAAAGCTTTCAACAAATTATTGTACTTAGTTAAAAAAAAATTATATGTACAATGACAAGTAGCAAAAGCTTCATTTGATACTGCTACTTATCAAGCATGTGAAATAGTACTACTGCTAAATAGCATTACTGCCTTTTAATGGGTAGAGTAGCATTGCCATTTTATGTGGTGAACAGCACATGCACATTTTTATGCATAAAACAATGAAGTGTTACTTTGTACACATTAGCATACTTCATGCATTTGACAATATTTTAAGCAATTTGAGTAAAAGCATGAAGATATAGTGGAATATCAGAAGTAAATTATTCACTACAATGTTTCTGCAGCCTACATGACAAAAAACTTCTATACATTACACATTATCGGCTTGCATAACTGGTTATCCTGAAGAAATACAATGGCTACACATTGAGGGAACATTTAGAAGGCCCCCTTGGCATCTTTAAATAATTGAAACTCTTTCAGTGTCGAACTAAACAATGCCCACACCAGCTGAAGAAGAAATGCCCCGAGACCTAAAATTCAAGTTTCTTTTTTCTTTTCAAAATTACATATTTTTCATTTTTAATAACTTTCTTTCACATGTTTAGTTTCTCAACTTTCACGACAAAAAAAAAAAACTGGAGATTATCACTAAAATAGAAGTAGGTTAAAGTCACTTTCAAATAGTACAAGATGACTACTGAAACAAAAAAGAGCTCGTTGTCTAGAGCCCCCTGAATATTGTCACCTGGCTGCTTGCCACTGCGTTTTTGCATAAGGAGTTCACTGAATCCACATGCTCAAAATAACCATAACTGACAAGCTCTCATGATGGAAGAAATCACCTTAAAAAGCATACCTTTTTCACATAGATGACTTTTTTCTTACACCTTTAAAATGCGTTTTTCTTAAGGTGCATGTCAGGCCAACTTCTTTAATTTGGATATAATATTTTTAGTTCTTCTGGTAGCCCAATCGGAATGAAAACTTGCCACCCACATATCCCTCAACATGTGAAGGGTGCAAGACTTTCCTTTAAAACTTGATATCCCCTGTATAATTATTATGAACCAAAAGTAAGCAATTATGATGGTCTATGATAATAATCAAAAGTAATCAATAATAATTTGCTTTTTTAAACTATCACAGCTTTAATTGTGGCCCACTCTTTAAAGAATTCTTCGCAGCTATTCCAGGGAAGCACGCAAATCTCCAACATGTTAGAATGATGTTGCCAGACTTCAGCCTAAATTGGTTATCTTCAATGTGTTAAAAAATTGATTGTAGTGCATCACGTGAAGAAACAAAAAAAAAGGTCATGTGGCTTATGCTTTGTCAGATGACTGCCAATTGTTGACACTGACGCTATTGCAGCTTCATTTTCATTTGAGACTTGGATGCACAAGAAGTCTTGAGTGAAAACGGCATGTACTGTGACTTTAAAAATACAGAAGGAAAGTCAAAGAACATTGTGTTACGCCACGTATGTGCCGGACGAAGAAGGAAAAAGAAGCAAGGAGGGTGGAAGAAGAAGATCATCATCATCTGCCTGCGCCGATACGGCTCGTCCCTCGAACCGTGTATCAATAAACCCCCAGACGCCTACTGAGGTCGTAACAGAGTGGTGGAAGGTGCGGGGTATAGGAACCAACGACGGGACCGCTACCCCTCGGATTTCGCCGGAGTCGTCGCCTCGCCGGCCTGCCTCCTTCTTTGGCCATCATGCCTGACGAAACAGAAGCTCGGGAACCAGTCCCCAGCAGTTCTTGGCCGTATCACAGAGAGCCACGAACCTTCTCCGGGAGGGCCAACGACGACGTGGACTCATGGCTCAAACATTTCAAGCGAGTAAGCAACTGCAACAAATGGGATGCTGCCTCCCAACTGTCACGCGTTGTTTTCTACCTCACTGATGTTGCCCTCGTTTGGTATGAGAACCATGAAGATATTCTGACAACATGGGAACGCTTTGTTGAAGAAATCAAGAAGTGTTTCGGCAACTCAGCTGCAAAAAAGAAGCTTGCCGAGCAGAGTCTTGCACAGAGGGCCCAGCTATCCGGTGAGACCTGCACCGTGTATACTGAAGAGATTTTGAGGCTGTGTAGGGAAGTCGATTCCAGCATGTCGGAAGAGGACAAGGTGGGGCATTTGCTGAAGGGAATTGCAGAAGATGTTTACAACTTCCTTATTAGCAGGGAAAGCCTGACTTCAGTGTCTGACGTTGTACGGCACTGCCGCACGTTTGAAACCCTGAAGCAGCGCAGAATAGCGCCTAAGTTTGGTCGTCTGGCAAATGTCACCTCAGTAGCCAGCATAGAAGCTGCCTCAACTGTTGACCTTTCGGCAACCATCCGCCAAATTGTTCGGGAAGAGTTACTCAGACATGGCGAAATGACACGTGAACGGGCAGCTGCCACGTCTCCATCCTATTTCCCGCAGGACACCACTGCCCCACAGCTTACAGTTTATGAACATCCATCCGTCAACGCAACGGAGGTTGCAGGGCCTCGGCGTATTCAGCAGTCAAGTCCGGCTTTTTACGAGCGATCACAGTACCCTCAACGTTTCCGTTCCGTACGCTCATACCACCCACCGACAACTGATTTCATTGAATCTCGGGCTTACGCGAACGCTCGCAGACGTGAACACTTCGAAGAACGGCGACGACCTCGTCCTGCGCCTGTGTGCTACAACTGTGGTCTGACTGGTCACATATCGAGGTATTGCGATCGTTCGCGCATACCACGCTATGATCAGTGGACAAGCTTGACCGATAAACCTGCTGTCCCACCTTTTCAAGGACACTGGCCCACCGACTCAAGACCCGGCAGCAGCTCCTGGCACGGACACTGGCGCAACAACTCCCCTGCCTCTGATCGAAGTGTGACGCCACCTCCTGCGCCTCGATCCCACCGGTCTCCATCGCCACGGCGCCGCCCATCGTCACCACACCAGGAAAACTAAACAGTGCGGCCGATGGGGGTGAGGTCGCTGGTGACTTGCTGCAAAACGAAATACCCCCGTCTGTGTTGATGTTCAAGAACAAGGTAGAAGTTTTTGTTGATGGTGTGTGTACGATGGCTTTGGTGGACACTGGTGCTACAGTTTCGATTATGAGTGCTGCTTTTAAACACCGTTTAGGACAAAAGGTGATGTTTTTGTGGGAGAAGGCAACAACATTCTGTGGCGTTGGTGGTAACTCGCTGTGTCCCATTGGTGTCTGTACCGCAGAAGTGTGCTTGGGTGATCAAGTGTTTGTCACAGAGTTTATGATTCTTCCAAGGAGCACACACGACATAATCCTGGGGATTGACTTCCTTCGAATGTGTGGCGCCACTGTTGATTGTAGAAATGGAGAGGTGTACATATGTGATGCTGCCCCTGGAGAACTATTAGAGAATTCAGACAGGGAGCACGGTGCGCTCCGGGTCAGTGAAGATAGCATTGTGCCGGCATTCTCTGCAGTATGTGTTCCTGTATACTCTTCACGCATTGACAACAATGACAGTGCGTTCGACGCATTGGTGGAGCCCTTTCATCTCAGTTGCATTAAGAAGAACACATTGGTGCCGCATTGCATAGTGTCACTCGTTCAAGGACGCACAGGACTATGGGCGGTAAACTGTTCAGCTGAGTCGGTGGTTCTACCAGGAGGACTGAAGCTTGCCAAGTTCAAAACATACTCACCGATGGCAGTGGCTGCCCTCAGTGATGCTCCGGGTGGGGCCTCAGCCAATACTTCTACGGCCGATTCAAAACTTTTACCTATGATCGACAAGTCACTTACTACTGACAAACGCCGCATGCTTCTGGACGTTTTGTCAAAATACGTGACGATTTTCGATTTTTCCCATGACCATGCGCCCTCGATTCCCGCGTCTCGGATTCTCCACAGGATAAACACGGGAACAGCACAGCCCATCCGCCAGAAACCCTACCGAGTGTCGCCGTCTGAGCGCAAGATAATTGATGAACAAGTGCGTGATATGCTGCAGAAGGGTGTCATTCGAGAATCATCGAGTCCTTGGGCGGCTCCCGTGATTCTAGTCAAAAAGAAGGATGGTACCTGGAGATTCTGTGTGGACTATCGCCGTCTAAACTCCGTCACAAAGAGAGATGTCTACCCTCTCCCACGCATTGATGACGCTCTAGACTGCCTCCATTCAGCATCCTACTTTTCGTCCATAGACTTACGCTCAGGCTATTGGCAAATACCTGTGCATTCAATGGACAAAGAAAAGACGGCTTTCGTTACTCCGGACGGACTATATGAATTTAACGTGATGCCTTTTGGTCTATGTAACGCGCCCGCTACATTTGAAAGATTCATGGACACCATTCTGCGCGGCCTGAAGTGGAACATCTGTATGTGTTATCTTGACGACGTTGTTATCTTCGGGCGTACATTCAGTGAACATAACGAAAGGGTAGAGCTGGTTTTGAAATGTATTCGAAATGCTGGCTTGGTTCTTAATGCAAAGAAGTGTCATTTCGGAGCTCGACAAACACTGGTGCTGGGACATCTCGTCAACAAGGATGGCATCAGGCCCGACCCGAATAAGACAGCGGCTGTTAGAGCTTTTAAACCACCTGGCTCAGTGAAGGAGCTTCGGAGCTTCTTGGGCCTCTGCTCTTACTTTCGCCGATTTATTCCCGCCTTTGCAGAAGTTGCCTTTCCACTGACCTGTCTTCTCCGCCAAGGTGCTAGTTTTGAATGGACTCCTGATTGTGAAACTTCTTTCAACCAACTGAAGTTCTTGCTCACGTCGCAGCCTATCCTGCGGCACTTCGATCCTTCTGCGGCGACTGAAGTTCACACCGACGCAAGCGGCATTGGCATAGGTGCAGTCCTGATACAGCGATGTAATCAAGTGGAACACGTGATCGCATATGCCAGTCGCACTTTAAGTAAGCCGGAACGCAATTACACTGTGACCGAACAAGAATGCCTTGCACTCGTCTTCGCTGTACAGCGATTCCGCTCATACCTGTACGGTCGTCCTTTCCAAGTAGTTACGGATCATCATTCTTTGTGCTGGCTTATCAACCTTCGGGATCCGTCAGGCCGTCTAGCACGCTGGGCCCTCCGGCTGCAAGAGTACAACTTCACGGTATCGTACAAGAGCGGCAGGAAACACGCGGACGCAGACTGCCTTTCAAGGATGCCAGTTGATGCTACAGTTTGCGACGCTGACGATTTCGATCATCTGATTGCGTCCGTAGCACCAGCGTTCCCGGATAAGGCCACCTTTGAAACTGAGCAGCGGAAGGACGTGAGTTTGAATCCATTATTCGTGATCGCACAAGCATCCACTCCGGAAAGCCGCTTTTGCGTCCGTGATGGTCTACTGTACAAGAAATCCATCTCCGGCACCGGTTCCCGCTTCCTGCTGGTGGTTCCAGAGGCACTACGGTCATCTGTTTTGTACGCCATGCATGATGACGCCACTTCAGGTCACCTCGGAACGACGCGCACTCTTCATCGTACCCAGGAACGCTTCTACTGGCCACGTATGCGCCAGTCAGTTGAGTTGTACGTGGCCAGTTGTGCGCAATGCCAGGCGCACAAATCTCTCTCAGCAGCTCCGGCCGGACATCTACAACCTGTGACGCCTCCCAGTTCTCCGTTCGAACAAATTGGCATTGACCTGGTGGGCCCTTTTCCGCGTTCATCGAAAGGCAACAGATGGATTGTGGTATGTGCTGACCATCTTACTCGGTACTGCGAGACTGCTGCCCTGCCATCCGCGACTGCTGGTCAAGTGTCGTCCTTCCTTCTCCATTCTATCATACTGCGTCATGGGCCCCCTCGCGTCATCATAAGTGACCGTGGACGTCAATTCACGGCAGACGTTGTCGAACAACTTCTTCGTATGTGTGGCTCAGAGCTCAGACACTCGACGCCTTATCACCCGCAGACGAATGGTCTCGTCGAGCGAACAATTCGAACACTGGTGAATATGCTTTCTATGTACGTTGCTTCGAACCACAAGAACTGGGACGAAGTCTTGCCGTTCGTCACATACGCGTTTAATACTTCCCAACATGAGACCACCGGCTACAGCCCGTTCTTCCTCCTCTATGTTCGACCCCCCCGTTATACTCTGGATACAATATTTTCCTTCTCTGATCGGGACCAATCAGAAATCTCCCTAGCAGAAACTCTTTGTCTCGCCGAAGAAGCTCGTCGTCTTGCTCGTTTACGTACAATAGCCTCGCAAGACAGATCGAAAGTTCGTTATGACAGCAAGCACCGGCAGGCCACATATATTCCGGGAGATCTCGTGTTGGTGTGGAAGCCTTTACGCAAACGTGGCTTGTGCCAAAAACTGCTCGCGCACTACATCGGACCTTTTGTTATCCTTGACCGCTTGAGCGCAGTCGACTACCGCATCGCACGTCTTACAGCTAGCGGGAGACGCTCCAGAAAGACAGAGGTCACGCATGTCGCTCGCCTGAAGCCTTTCAGTCAACGCGACACTGTATGAAACGCGCGGCGCGCTTTGTCTGCGAGGGGGGAAATGTTACGCCACGTATGTGCCGGACGAAGAAGGAAAAAGAAGCAAGGAGGGTGGAAGAAGAAGATCATCATCATCTGCCTGCGCCGATACGGCTCGTCCCTCGAACCGTGTATCAATAAACCCCCAGACGCCTACTGAGGTCGTAACAATTGTCTGATGTTTCAAATTGTACTATACAAGAAATTCTTTTATTTCTCCGAAAATTATTTATTCGATCATTCTGAATAGCTTACAAAAGTTATGCATTAAAACTGAAATGCTTTTTTTTACAGTGAATGAAGAAAGGAATGAGAATTTCAGGGGATTCTTTTTTTTAACCAGTATTAATGAGAACAGACAATTATTGTCTTATCATCTGTCGATCGACAGTTGAGGCTCCTAAAAGCATGTCAGCCAGACATTAGAGCGCAGCATGTGACCTGAAATTTACAATTACATATGCAGCCCTGCTAGCAATCACTCGCTCTTCTCAAAACAAAAAAATGCCATAAGCCCAAACTCTCGACCATTGCATGACTTGAGCATTACGAGCTAAATAGTTACAACAGCTGCTGCGAGAGGCAACCCATGCACTCGCTCGCAATTTCACTGAATCTAAAACCCAAGTTCCAACAACAAAAACAAAGAAAAGCGCTTGAGCTTTGCCTGCAAGAATAAAATGCAGTAATGTGATTGGATCCCATGCTCAATTCCTTCCCAAATGTTACCCTGGCTTCGCTTCTTGGTGCATGCCTCAACCATGCTGCAAGAAAACGAACAACTGTGCACACAAAATTGGCTTTTTCAAACTATCTTCGAATGCATACTGCAAGTATAGCCAAGTGCCCGATACGCCACAATTCTTCCCTTTGCAAATCAGATAAGTGCACACTACAAATTTGTAAGGCAACGTGCGAACCAACGCAGTTTATCCTTATGTTGATACTTTTGCAGCTGATTATTAAATAAGATTGAATGCTTTTTAATAAGTGGTCTTTGTAAACAACCATTCTTTTTCACTTTCTGAAGCTGAGAGCGACCCCATGCGTCTGCCAACTAACATTACACGCGTCAAGAAGACTGCTCCCACTACGTTCCATTCACACAGTGTTTTTTGCCCCACGAAGTTGCAAGCACAGCTCTGTGGTAGAACGCCTGCTTGCCATGCAGGTAGCCTGGGTTCAATTCTCGATCAAACCAAAGTGTTTTATCACTTCTTTCTTTGCAACCTTCTCTATTTTTCAGTCATGGACAATCTGGTATTTGTGCAGCCTGTCTCCAGAAACTGTGGCTTCTTAAAAGAAAACTTCCGAAAGAACCCAGTGGCATAGAACTTATATCTTGCAATGCCTGTGTTAGGTCTAAATTGGAGTACGCATGAATTGTGTGGGATCTGCACTATCGAAAAGATGTTTCGCAACTAGAAAATGTTCAGTTAAAGCCGTGAAATTTACATTTGGCATATACAAAAGCCTGGATTCCTCTACAAATTTAATGATGCTCAATAACATTATGACATTGGAAGCTTGGAGAAAAGTTAACTGCCTTTCATTCCTTCATGACTCGTTTGCAGGTACAATCAATTTATCTCTTCCATCATCTGCTAAGCGTCTTAGTACAAGAACAATGGGGCCCTATCACAAATATTTGTTGGCACCAAGCTTCACTCGCACAAAAGCGGGGAGTCATGTCGGGACATGAAAACAGAAGAAAAGACGGCAAAGTCCGCACAAAAGCGGCGGGCTAGCCTCAATTCGCACAAGCAGTAGATTCTACAGGTAATAATAAGCTTCTTTGATACAGCCATCCTATGATGCAGCCATCACTCCTATGATACAGCCATCACGTCGTGCTAACACGAGTTATAGTTGGGTGTCATTCGCTGAAGCTAATTTATGTAGCAGTGTCCAAGGCTACCATCCTCGAGAGCAACAGCGCTCAAACTTACTGCTTCAGTTGTTACTAATATCCATGTTGCTGTTGTCATTATAACACAACTGTAAACAACTGGTTATATAAAACATATGTGGGTGTTTAACGTATGTCTGTACATGCACTTGTACATATCTTCAGTGCCACTTCATCGCATTTTGCTCAATAAAAAAATTACAACACAGTCACCTTTCATTCGCATGCTTTGCATAACATTGATTCTGAAGGTACGTGGGATTTGCCGAATGTTTTTAAAATTAAAATCTTTGTTTTCAGTGACATTGGCTACCTGTATGTGTTCGTACACCTTGCAGCAAGCCTTGCCATGTGGATCACTATTTGTTATAGTAGGTGTCTTATCAGTTTTCAAATGCACAAAAATAATTGCTAATGATTTGGGGTGCGCCTATATACAACTTGCAACGAGGAAGAAGAAACTCTTAATAATCGTTCACTCTGTTTTGAGATATTTAGGTGTCGCTAGAATTTCATTTACGCCAGAGGATTAAAATGTCAGCACCAAGTTTTTTCATCCCTATTATTTGAATTCAGTGATCCCACTCCTGCGCCAACTGTGCAAAATCAGATTTACTGTGCCATCCTGATATTATCAATGATATTGTGACAAACTGCGCAAAAGTCAGATTTGGGAGCGCCTATCACCAGCAACAGTCACACGTGCGTGTCAAAACACGTGCAGCAATCCCGCTTGACGTGACTGAGGAGTCGGGTTTAGGCTTTCACCCAGGTGCCGGGAAAGAAAGAACTCTTATGAGGTTCCTTACGTAGAAGAACACACGGTTTGTTTACATATTTACAGGTGGGACCAAACTAGGCACGCGAATGCGCCTTTACATCAGAGACGACAGGCCAAAACTAAGGCCAGAGAGAGAGCTATGCGTACACACGCAACGCGCTTTTTATATCCTCCGATCCGTTCCCGCGCTTTTAGTCCGACGCCGATGCGCGTTCCATGTGGCACACATGGACACCTCTCGTGTTCCTGCAGGACGCGAACCGTGTTAGGAGAGCTCGTCGATGACTGTCTTTGGCAGGATGGATTCTTGCATTGCCAGTTATATCTCTTACGCCAACTGTGCCAAAGTGCACCAAATCAGATTTACTGCGCCATCCTGATAATATCAATGGAAATTGTGCCCAACTGCGCTAAAGTCAAATTTGGAAGTGTCTATCACTGGCAATAGCTAGGTCGGCGTGTCAAAACACTTGCACCTTTTTCCCGGGGCCACCAAAGTCATAATAACGTACCTAGAATTATTCCGCTGAATAAACAGTGATCACACGTGCATCTTACAATGTTGTTTGGTGCTGACACAACTTCTGTTGTGCAAGTCCGCCTAACGGCGAAATGCGCTCTCCACAGGTGCTCGTGACGTCTAGCCCAACTGGTAGTGTTTCATCTGGTCCAACCGTGGCGGTAATTAATCAGCGGCAGAGCCTGGTCCAGGAGCATTGCTGATAGCTCGTTTGTAGAGCTGCATGGCTCGTAATAAGTTGATAGCAAACTCGTGGCTCACGCAAAGGATTGTGGGCTACAGCGCCCGTCTGCATCGACTACTGGTTTCAGATATCATGGCGCCATACCGGCATTCTTGCTAGTGCCATCGCTTTCTGTGTGTTTCACCCAGCACTTGCGGTGTCGCTAATTTTATCACAAATTGCTACATAATACCTTGGAGCGCAATGAAGCTCAGTTGAATAACAAATGCAGTCACTGAGAGATCGTAATAATCGTGCAAGCAGTCATCTCTTAATTCAAGCGAAATTGACCTCCAGACACATGCTTGTTGTTTAGCAACAAAAGGTGTCATCGGCATGTTTTTGTCATATACGAATATTTTTCTGCACATCATAGCATGAAGAAATATGTGCCCATTTGTTTTCATGTTGCTCGCCTGTAAAATTATTCACTTTTTTGCTGCAAAGATACCATACTGAATTCAATATAGTGAATGGGAATAGTAAACGGTTTCTTACTCTAAAGAAGAAATACCTGCTCGTAGTTTTCTGCCTTCTTTACGTCTTGCCCTTTACGTGAAATATCGTTCCCTCACACATTGGTACATGTGAAATTCTCCACACCCAGCATACAGAACACCGCATATCGGCACTTCAGGCTTGCAAGCCTAACATAATACAGATGCCACACCATGCTACTCGATGCTTCGAAAGCGACTTCAATCACTTTATCTACCGTGATACCACAAATAGAGCGGCCCTCCACGCGCTAAGCCATTTTCTTAAATTTGACAGACACTTGGCGATGCAAGATATGCAATGCAAATACACCGTATCGCCGTACTTGAGCACAGTACGCGTACTTATGTTATCATCGTATGTATGTTGACATTTGGCAGCTTGTGCTCATATGTGTGAGTGATTTTGAAGTAATCATTTTTTGTGCTCGAAAATATTGAATCGAGATGGCTTTGCAAAAAATTACTGCGAGTTTCAAATCATAACCACATGTCAGACTCTAAAAGCACCTCTTACCATTTTTTTTGTTGGCCCATTTCCACTTCTCGCCTTATTATCTGAAATGCGAAAAACATAGTTTATCCATTTGCAAAAAGAATTGAACACAAACACTGAACAAGCATCAAGAAACACATCACAAAATTTCACGTGTGTTCTCCCAGGTTACACTGCGCAGCAGGCACATTGAAGAAGCGGAGGGATAGGCTTCAAACTGGTAGTACCATAGCAGACGACGCGCGGTTTCGCTATCCATTTGTTGAAGCGACTTCAACTGATAACTTCACGCGTGCCACCAGAATGTCTGTCACGTCTACATCTGGACGTCGCGATCTAACTTTCTGCTCTTCCTGTTCACAGAAGAACATGCGAACACCAGAATGTCTGTCACGTCTACATCTGGACGTCGCGATCTAACTTTCTGCTCTTCCTGTTCACAGAAGAACATGCGAACAGTGGGAATGCATAGACACTTTTCCTCCAATATACTTTTTCTTGAATATTCATTCATAAGAGCTTTTTCGTAATGCCTTTCATCACACATCCGTGTCTGTAATCATTGTTGCGGTATAAGCCTTTAAAAGACCCTGCCTTTTGAACTAGTGATTGCTAGGGGCCAAATAAAAAATTTTCTCGTGCTTTTTTTTTATTGTCACCTAATTATTTAAAGCATGCCTCATGATAGAAGCAGCCGCGATTCGGTTTTAACGCGTGCAGCTTTCCATAGTAGGGTCACTGTCAAGCAGCTACACCTTGTTACACGTACACCCCTCGCTTTCCAGGGTCAGTACCCGACTGTTAAAAAAAAGTGAGCATCACGGCATCGTATTCATTGCTTTCTTTTTTCTTTCTTGTTTTAGGGGCGGGGGAGGCTGCGTCGCTCAAAGGGCACAGTCGCTGACGCGCGCTATATCTCAAGGCATAATGAGACTGCTCGTAAACTTTCTGTGCTACTAACCTTTGCTTCGCATTTATATACCTGACAGCACAAAAATTGCTTTGGCAACTGCAGTGGTAATTGTCCCTTTAGCCAGCGTTCTGTTGAATTATGTGACATTGGGTCCGAAAGATACAATTTGTCAGTTTCATTTAAACTCTTAGCAATAAAGGCGACGCAACAAATTCTTTTGTTATACCAAATAATAAAGCTTGATGTCATCCGCAAGAAGCACTAGCTATGGGGTTGCCGATTCGGAGGTCCGCGCACTTGCAGCACGCCCTGAAAACTTGCTACATGCGCGGTGTTCAATATCCCTATAGCAATTTAGATGACTAGAGATTCCCGGAACACCTCTTGCACGCCGACGCACGTTAAAATCGGACCTGGTTAGAGCGCCCAGCCGGCTGCTCCAGCTGCTGCTTTCTTCTTTTTTTTCAGCAATATGTGAAGAGAGACGCCATAATGATACCAAACATGGTTCCACTGCATGTGAAGTCCTTGTGCTATAATGTAAGCGTGAACGGATGCTTGTAACTAACGTGAGATAGAAGCCACGGCCAACAACACTGCCGACAGGCGCGCACTCCACTGCTCTAGATAAGTGCGATTGTATGAAGGGTGAACAGAGTGTACGAATGGCCCTCAAAATGGCGCGACTATGGTGTGGCCGCTTTGCGTCAAGGCTCGGTGCCGCTCTAGAAAGCGAAGCACTTTTTGCACAGTCTGTTCACGTTGAGAGTACAAGGTAGAAGGGTATACCAACCGTAAATAACACGTGCGCCCTTGGTGCAGGCTTTGTACATACACCTTTGTTAAGGATGTGCTGCAGACTTGTAAAGTTGCATCTCACTTTAGTTTCAGATCCTACTGTAGCCTGACGTTAGAACATAGCATCACGTGCTTCCACAAGATATCTTGAAATTGCCAAGGCCTGTTCCCTCCCTATTTCTTCTGTACCTTTATATCTTCTATATATATATAGACCAAATACCAATAATAATAATAAGAATAATATTAATAATATTAAGGGCCACTCTGCACTGTGGTGCCACTGGTGACACACAAGCAGCCATTTGGAGTGTTTTCACAATGTACAAGCAACCATTTTGAAAGTTTGATATTGAAACAACTAGCCAGACTGCTACGTGAAGTCCCCAGAATTAGTACTGTAGCCTAACTGTAGCCTGTAGTGTCCATGTCGATAGGTGCACAATGAAAAAAAAAAGACTTTACATATAAAAATAAAATATCTGGTCAGGATTTCCCAAGCTTCACACTTATTAAGAGCCACACCGTATACAGGAAATCTGCATGGCAGAGTAATGTCGCCTTTAAAATAATAATAATAATGTAATAATAAAACATGTCTATTCCACTTTATATTGGTTTACTTAAAGCAGTGATGATAACAAGGCCTCCTGACTAGGCGATTTCTGGAGGATCAAAACTGTCATCTTGAAGCAGTCAATTTCACATCTGGGAGCAGCACCCTGGAGAACCTTATTTCATTCTGGGGTACAAGAGAGAAGCAAGTTGCATTTACATCGCAACACCAGGATAAATATGGGACTCTCATGAATAGCTAGATAAACATCTAAATTCGTAGAATATCTCTTGAAAAAAATGCTCCATAGAGCACTTAGTTAATATAATGCCAAAACAAGGGACTCAAGCAGTTTAATATTTGACAAAAAATATTGTAAGGAAATGTTTAAACACTTAAAGTTCATGAATTAAAAATTTTGTTTATGAATTCGATTTGTAAAATAGATGCTTTCTCTCAATGCAAATGAAGAGATACGAGAAAAAATTTTTTAACAATCAGCATGGTATGGTTCGAACTGTTGAATACACAATATATAAATGTTTTATTTATCAAAACATACAATGCTCAATCACAGTTTGGGTGGTCATGCTGAGTTTGAGAGATAAATCTGTTTTGGTGATTTTAAAGCACTAAAGCATAGCCTTCAAGGTAGATTTGCTTGCCACCTTTCGACATCTGGCACATGCTGAAGGCAGTAAAATTCTCTTGAAGTGCTAGCCAAGCCTTCAGTACTGCCCCGTGCATTTATTTTTTTTCACTTTTGTTTCATTTGGTTTTCGCCCAGAAAGCCTGCCGGAATACTCAGCGCAAACTGCGCTTTATGGATCGAGAAGGTTTGCCATTATTGTAGATCGTTCTGTCAAAATTTCGTGCAATACGCAAACACTCGAGATGATTCCAGAGCTTGCACTACACGCCGAGAAAAACCGACATTTAGCACACTCCCGACCACCACCTACTATGCTACAACTGCATGAAAACTGGCCACATAATAGCTGACAAGAAAGTTTAGGCTTTTTTTTTCTTCCTAATTTTGAGCGATAGCAGTTATGAACAACAGCGACGGCGGACAACTACGCCGCCGCGCGTGACCCAAGTTGTGATCTCATAACAGTTTTCGCTGTAAAAAGACTGACCACAAAAACACAGCGGGGTGAAAGACCTCAAGATATCGCCGACTACCTCACAGAAGCGCAGCGGGCACCTCGATAACTTTATCGTTCATCGCCGCTACATCTCACTGTAACGGTGCCAGTATACCAGCCATTCTCAGGGCCGTTCCCCGAGCCCTCATTCGAGAAACTAAGAGCAGCAACCGTTGAAAGTGCGGTTTCTGGATAACACACTATCAAATATCCTCCGCCGTCGAAGACAACGACATTGCCAAATATTGAAAGCATTCGTCACAATAAAGCAAAAGGAGCCTAGACGTCAAAACGTGGCAGCCCAAAGACCTCACGGCGACAAGTGAAAAATCGCCAGGCCTGCACGAAATGCACGGCACAGCCACAGTGAAAGCAGGAAGAGTGGCCTTTCAGAGCCTTTTCTAAACACTTTTTGGGTCATTGCTACAAGCACACTTGCTGGGTACCCACTACACAATTATAATCATAATTTATGGGTAGTAGGCTGGGATTCACTATGCTATTCTTTGACATTTTTTGGAGAAGCGTGGTATCCACTAAACACTTGCAAATACCTTTTCAAATTGTTCATGCAGCGGCTGACGACGATGAACAACTGTGCCTGAAGTGGGTATGCACTACAATTAAATTAATAGATGATCAAGAGCAAGCTCTCGTATTGGATTGGAGCATTGGATGACACATTTGTTACACTATTCGCATTGTTTGACGCCTAATTGTTCCTTTGCTGTTCTAAAACGCTTCGACACTCATAATACTGCCATTCCTTTCCCGACATCAAGCCTGCCTAAAGTAACTTAACAAGCAAGTCCGAAGCACTGGCGTAACTCAGTGGTAGAATACTGGATGGCAGCTCTCTCTTAGCACTGGTTGCATGTTGCCGGCGCAACATAAATGGCAATGCGCCCCTGCAACTAACTTCCCCCGCCGCGAGCGCTTGCTGCTCTCTCTGAGCACCAAAGCAGTGTGGCCCATGGAACGTAACCGGCGATACGCTTTTGCAACTGGTTTACCACGCCGTAAGCGCGTGGTGCTCTCTTAGAGCATCGGTTGCATGTTGCCCGCAGAATGTAAATGGGATTACATTTCTACAACAGGCTTCCTGAACACCGGACCTGTATGGCCCAAGCAACGTAAACAGCGCTACGCTTCTGTTGAGTCGGTGTGGTCTGCGAAACGTAAACAGCGATGCACTTCTGAAACTGGCTTCACCCGCCACGAATTCGTGCTGCTCTCTCTGAGCACTGGGTCCACGTGGCCCATAGAACGTAAATGGCAATACGTTCCTGCAATTGGCTTCACCCTCTGCGAGTGCGTGCTGCTCTGTCTGAGCCCAAGGGCCGTGTGGCCCGCGGAACGTAAACGGCGATATGCTTCTGAAACTGGCTCCACTTGCCGTGAGTGCCTGCTGCTCTCTCTGAGCACCGGGCCTGTGCGGCATGCGCAACGTAAATGGCAATACGCTTCTGCAACTGGCTTCACCCGCTGCGATCTCTCCCTGCTGTCTCTGAGCAACGAGTCCGCGTGGTCCACGAAACGTAAATGGTGATACGCTTCTGCAGCTGCCTTCAACCGCTGCCAGCGCGTGCTGCTCTCTCTGAGCACTCACTGAGTGCGTGTGGCCTGTAAAACGTATACATTGATATGCTCCAGCAACTGGCTTCACCCGCCGTGAGCGCATCCTGCTGCCAGCACCGGGAACGTTTGATACTTTCTCTGAGCACCGAAGCCGTGTGGCCTGCAGAACGTAAATGCCGATACGCTTCTACCGGGTCCATGTAGTCTGCGAAAAGTAAACGACGATACGCTTCTGACACTTTATTCAACCGCCGCGAGTGCATGCTGCTCTCTCTGAGCACCGGGTCTGTTTGGCCAGCGGAACGTAAACGGCGATATGTGTCTGCAACTGCCTTCACCTGCTGCGTGTGCATGCTGCTCTCTGTGAGCACCGGATTTCCGTGGCTTGCGGGCAGAAACGATTGATTGATTGATATGTGGGGTTTATTGTCCCAAAACCACCATATGATTATGAGAGACGCCGTAGTGGAGGGCTCCGAAAATTTAGACCACCTGGGGTTCTTTAACGTGCACCCAAATCTGAGCACACGGGCCTCCTTCATTTCCGCCTCCATCGGAAATGCAGGCGCCGCAGCCGGGATTCGAACCCACGACCTGCGGGTCAGCAGCCGAGTACCTTAGCCACCAGACCACCGCGGCAGGGCGGGCAGAAACGACAATACGCTTCTGTAACTGGCTTCTCCCGCCGCGAGCGTTTGCTGCTCTCTTTGAGCACCGGGTCCGTGTGGCCCATGGTACCTAATCGGCAATACGCTTCTGCAGCTGGCTTCACCCACCACGAGCGCCTGCTGCTCTCTCTGGACTCCGGGTCCATTTGCTGCACTCTCTGAGCACCAGGCCATGTGGCTCACAGAACGTAAATGGCGATAAGCTTCTGCCTTGTCCGTGTTGTCTGCGAAACGTAAACGGCAATACACTTCTGCGACTGGCTGCATCTACCGCGAGAGCGTGCTGATATCTATAGGGGAGACCCACGCCAAGGGAGGCGCTGCAGAGCCTGGCGCTGTCACTCAATGCGGGGAGAAAACTGGTTACTCAAATGTTGACCCTCCCGCTGTTCCCTTCAACCTGCCTTGAAAACACATTGCTTTGCTCGCACGCTGCACGCGTTCTGCACGTATTTTGAGAGTTTAGCATCGCGTGCAGTTATGATGTATACGCTTCTCTGCACGTTTAATAGGATCGCCGCAATTGAGAATTTTTTTCGTGGCAGCAATTTGGTAAAAGGGCAGCGTCTGCTCAGCCATGTAGCCGATGCGAAGGAAGTTGTAGCGGACGACGCCGTCCTCGTCACAGCGAAGTCCGTTTCGCAAGTGAAAGATGTCGCTGTTTACGACGTGGAGTTAGAGGTGAATGCAACTTTCTGTACGTTCATAATTATATACTTGTTTTATTTGGTTTGCATTGTGTACTATGCACTAGATTTGTTACTGGATGCATGGGTCAGGCTGCTTCTCGTGCTTTAGGTTAAGCGGTTCTTGCACTGTCCCTGCTATTAGTTGGAACACCTTAATTTGCTAGCACCCACCAATGTTATCGTGGGTTATATACACAGCACTTCAAAAATCAATCGTCTATTTGGGGCTTCGATCTGACCCACAACGAAAATTTACATCTATCTCGCGTGTCTTTTCTTGCATTATCACCGTTGTCATCACGGGTACTTCGAGTTCACGAACAGCGTGAGTACCATCATGATGAGCGCCCAGCTTTCAGAGAAACTGTTTTGTGTGTGTCTAATCTGCAGAGGAAGAGCACATTGCAATAAAAGCATTTTATCTTGGTCACTAAATGCACCGTATTGTTCGGGCTGCCCCTGCACACTCAGTTACAGCTAGTTCACTGTCTGCTAATGGACAGCAACAATGGCTAATGCATTTTTTTCTTTTTTTCGTAGTTGTCGTGGCCATGTTCACTCAAACGGGAGCTTTGCATCTCCAACGGCAAATGTAATTGCATAACTGGCGTCTAGCGATTCTAAATCACTTGAAAGCTTAACATAGACATCGAGGAAAACAGAGTTCTCTTCATTTTGCATTGCTGGGTCGTCTTGAGCAACACCTTGCGGTCCGCGAGACCCGCAAAACGTTAACGGCGATATGCTTCTGCAACTGGCTTCCCCCTCTGCGAGCACTTGCTGCTCTTTCTTAGCACCAGGTCTGTGTGGCCCACGGAACTTAATTGGCAATACGCTTCTGACACTGGATTCGCCCACCGCAAGTGCGTGCTGCTCTCTCTGAGCACCGGGTCCATGTGGCCCACGGAACGTAAATGGCGATACACTTCTAAGACTGGCTTCACTCACTGCAAGCGCGTGCTGCTCTCTCCTAGCACTGGGTCTATGTGGCCCGCAGAACGTAGACAGCGATACGCTTCTGGAACTGGCTTCTCCTACAGCGAGCGCATGCTGCTCTCTCTCAGAACTGGTATGCATGGCCCATGGGACGTAAATGACAATACGCTTCTGTAACTGGCTGCCCCCACCACGAGCGCTTGCTGCTCTCTCTGAGCACTGGGACCGTGTGGCCCATGGAACTTAATTCTTAAAACGCTTCTGGAACTGACTTCAACCGTCGCGAGCGCATGCTGCTCTCTCTGAGCACCGGGTCCATTTGCTGCTCCCTCTGAGCAGCATGGCCGTGTGGCCCGCAGAACGTAAACGGCAATACGCTTCTGCAACTGCCTTCACCCATTGCGAGCGCGTGCTTCTCTCTGAGCAACGATTCCGCGTGGCTCGCAGATTCTAAACGACAACACACTTCTGCAATTTGCTTCACCCACCGCGAGCTCGTGCACCTGTCTCTGAGCAGCGGGTCCATGTGGACCGCGGAACGTAAAGAACGATACGCTTTTGCAACTAGCTTCACCCACGGCAAGCACGTGCTGCTCTCTCTTAAGAAGCACCAGTTGCATGTTACCCACTGACCGTAAATGGTGATACATTCTTGCAACTGGCTACACCCCCTGCAAGCGCGTGCCTCTCTGTCTGAGCACAGGGTCCGTGTGGCACGCGGAATGTAAACGGCGATACGCTTCTGCAACTGGCTTCACTTGCCGCGAGTTTATGCTGCTCTCTCTGAGCACCCAATCGACGTGGCCCGTGTAACATAAACGGCGATACGCTTTCTGCAACTGGCTTCCCCTGTCGCGAGCGCATGCTGCTCTCTCTGAGCACTGCGTTCGTGTGACCCGCAGAACCTAAATGGCATTACGCTTCTCCAACTGGCTTCACATGCCGTGAGCGTCTGCTGGTCTCTCCAAGCACCAGGTCCATTTGTCACACGGAACTAAACAAGTACTTCACGGCGAGAAACTATTGCAACTATTTTCACCCGGCCTAAGCACCAGGTCTGTGTGACCCCCGAATCATAAACGGCGATATGTTTCTGCAACTGGCTTCTGCCACCGCGAGCGTGTGCTGCTCTTTCAGAGCACCCCATTCACAGGGCCCGCGGAATGTAAACTGCAACACGCTTTTGCAACTGCCATATGTGCAAGCCCATACGTGCATACGCATGCATGTGCGCATGTGCATGCGCAGACACACGCATACGCATATACTTGTGCAAAATATGTATGTGCATCCAAAAAATGTATGTTCGTGCACATCTCTAAAAGCATATGCACGTGAGCTTTGCTAAAAGCATATGCACATTCACATGCCTTAAAGCATATGCGCGTGCCTGCAGCAAAATGCGTACGCGCTTGCCAGTGGCAAAAGGTGTATGCGCATGCCACAAAGCGTATGCACGTACGTGCCCATGCCAGAATGCAAGTGTGCATGCCAAAATGCGTATGCACGTGCGCATTATCAAGAGCGTATCCGGATGCGAATGCCAACACCCGTATGCACGTGTGCATGCAAAAATGCTTATGTGCGTGCGTTTCCGAAGAACAACGTTTTCAGTATGTGCCAGTGAATTTCAGCACACTAGGAGGCAGTTGTAGCTTTTAAAATCCACTTTTTAGCTTCGCATCTGTGTAGTGAAATAAGCTAACACTATTTCATGCAATCGGTCACCATCGAAAGTCAACACAAACTCCTATGACATTCTCCTTAAATTATTATTCATGTTTTTCGCTAGGACCATCACACACAGGGCGATGGTGCTGTAAGCCTACAGACGATAGTTATAGTGCGAAAACAGAACGATGACACAGGAACAAGAAGAACATGAAGAACAGGAGCGTTCATGTCCTTCGTGCCCTTCTTGTCTCTGTGTCGTTCTGTTCTCACGCTATAACTATCATCATGTCATACAACTAGCCCAAGCTGCCACACTCGTAAGGTATAATACGGCTAAAATGAAGTATTATGGCTTTAGTCCTAAGAAGTGAACAAGAATGACTGAAAATATGTCCAAACGGTAGAAAAAGGAATAAATTGTTGAGTGTACACTACAGAACGTGATGTTTCGTATGCATAAGTCAGTACAAATGATGTTCCTATAATTGGTTGTGCTAATATTCCTTCTTCCACTGTAGAAAACCTGTCGGATAGAGGTTTTGGTCTGACGAAGCACCAAAAAACACAGTAAGCACACCAGAGCCAGTTTTGATGGTATTGAGAAGCGTGGAGACACTCAGATCTATGTGTTTAAACAAGAAAATGCAGACATGTCACCCACATTACTTATGACATTAAGAAATAAACGCCTTTTAACTGTCTGTCAGTGTGGTGGAGAGGTTAGCTTGGCGAGCTAGCCATTTGTAGTGCGTCTAGATTTTTCACATTTAGTTACGTTTTTTCTTTTTGTCCCAGTCTTTGTATTTAGCTATCCTTACAATCCACGGGTGCGGAGATCCGTCAAAAGCAATTAAAAAGCTTAAGTTTGGCTCAAGTTCTGCTATTTTTTTCGTGAGGTGTAACTCTCTTCATTGGCGTCATGCTACTCTGCTTCAGGCAGCGTTAAGTTACTCTGTTTAAGTGGAGTGCTTTAACCTGTTCGGGGGAATCACTGTGCTCTGCCTCAACATGAGCTGATTTTCTTCTGGAAAAGAGAGTTAAATATGGAACAAGAAAGTACTCTCCCAAAAAGAGTGCCCAGCCTTCTCTCAGTTTTTAGAGTGCAGCTGCATTACCTGCACTACTAACAACATGCCGCTAACGGTTGTCATATACTAACTCTTCCCTCCTTTAAGAGTGTTACTGGATGCTCGATGTCCAGTAACGCGACACATAAAAAAGAAAACCAAAAATTGCTTAAAAATAAACTCACTCTCGCTGCGCTAACATGTATGAACAGATTTCAACTTCAATCTCATTAGGAGAACTTTCGTGTTCTACTGCAAACTTTTGTGTTCTACAGATATTCATATTGCTCAAATGGTCTTCCGACAGAAAACAATCTCGCAATCCACAATTAAAACGCACTCTAAATGAAATTCACAACGCCAGCAAGTTCGCATTAGCTTGAAACGGCACACGCACCGTGCATAGTTCGTTGGCATATTGCCTTTTAAATTCATCACACCACACAGTCACTGTCCCAACACCTGAAACCAACTCCATGCACCATCTAGGCCACACATAACACACTTAAAGGGGGGCCAATGGACCCAGCGTTATGCATATCTTAGTCTTAATGGATCACACCAAGCATGAAAGACAAATTAATGAACTCATTTCACAAACGCTGTCTTCTTTCATCTACAAAACTATTCCTACAGACACATCTAATACACCTAAAAACAGTTATTTTACTTAGGGGCAAGTTTGTGTTGTAACAATCACAACGTCAACAGAAAAAAGCGCCGATAAAAAAAACTAGACCTTTTCACACGATGCAGGAACTATTAGTCTTTTCAAACCACCGAACATCACGTATAACACTTAAACGCGAGATGCTAAATTGCACTGTCAATCAAATCGCAGCCACTACTTTAAGGGCTACATAAAAACAATACAAAAGAAGTGCAACCATATGAGATAGCCAAAGCATCGTATTACTACTACCGAGTCACAATCACTGAATCCTATAATCATCAAAGACTCGAAACAGTATCAGCAGCCTTGTTCAGTGCGCCTTGAATACCAACAATCTTTGTTTCATATTCACCTAATTCAACCATAGATGTCAACTACACACCTCACTGAAATAACCCGCACCGTCCGCCTGCGTAGCCGTGCAACTCCGCATCGCCTTTCAAGAGGAAATGCTGGTGGCACCACCTCTCGGCAACATGAGGTGCCTCAGGTGGCGCATATGTCTGAGCCCACTACCCCTATTCTAGTACACTGTAGCTTTTGCGACTGCACGTGTGCCGTGTGCCTTGTTCTTGTTTGCTCTGGTCATTCTAGCCACCCTAGCTTTGGTTGAAGATCGATGCGTGAATAGACATGGCACCTTCAGGGTTATGTTTAAGTAAAAAGACTGCCAGGGAAAGCGCTCGAGAATACAAGCACGCCGAGTTTTACTAAGATGGAGGTGTGCTTTTTTGCCGGGCATGCACAAGAGCAGTTGACCATCGCCGCAAGTCAACTACTGACAAGCACATCGAAAGCAAACGTCATCGCGAGAATGTCGGAACAAGGGACTCCTCTAAGCGAAAAAGCGGCGAAGAACCATTGGAAGATGGAGCCGGAGGTTCAGGAGCACCGAGGAAGCAAAGTAGACTGCAAACGCTGGAATCCGCAATCACGGCTAGTGAAGTGAGGAACGATGCTGTGCTCAAGTTCTTGGATGCATTGATATCCGCAAATATTCCCCTTGAGAAGGTGGAGAATCCGAAACTGAAAACGTTTCCGCAGACACACAATCGGAATGGCGAATCGCTGCCTGGATCTGACGCGCTCCGCCGCCGACTTCCAGAAGTGTTCGAGAAGCACGAAGCAAATTTGATAGCTATGTTTCAAGGCACCACAGTTTCTGTAATTATAGACGAAACCACCGACGACCGATCATAATCGGTTGTGAACGTGTTATTCATTGAGTCGGCCAGAACGGCGAATGCTGCACTACAACCTGTACTCATGGAAGTGAAATTCGTGGATGAAGTGAACTCATCCGTCATTGGACACAACGTGACAAGAACACTCACGAGGTATGGAGTTGAATTTGAGGATGTATCGGGCTTTGTTAGCGATAACGCCACTTACATGGTAAAGTCCTTTAGGAGTGCATAAAACCACTTTGTGAAGGTGCTGTTCACATTACTTGTGTAGCCCATACAGTGAACATTGTTGGCAGCACACTGAAGGCATCTTTTCTCTTAGTGAACAAGTTTTTCGCTTGTATGAAGAAGGCCTTCCGCCTGTCGAGTAGAAAGAGAGCTTTCTACAAATCGCATCTGAAAGAGTGCGGAGTTCAGTGTGCCAAAGCACTGCCAGCACCTGTTCAAAGCAGGTGGAATTTATGGATTGAGGCTGTGGAACAACATTCTGCCTACTTCAAGCACTATCCTTCATTGCTTCAGCAAGTCTACCAGAAGTATGGTGAAGCAGTGTGTGTTGATTCTCTTCTGAAACTGCTTAGTGAAGACTCGACTGAGCTCAGGTACAGCATGCGGTACAATGCGGTATTTGGGAAAAAAGTTTCCAACTTGCTGAAAGCAGCCGGAGGTCAGCGCGTAGCCTGCCACAAAGCGTACAATGCATTGTTTACGCTTTGGGGGTACCTTGAAGCAGCATCAAAGGATGATTTTGCAACACAGCTGAAGAGAGAAAATGTTGCACATAATGAGGCCAATCAAAACGAAAGCAAGATGAAGGCTGCAATGACCAAAGCGGCTAACAAAGCACAGGTATACTTGGAGAAGTCCAATACATGGCAATTCTTCAACGATGTTAGGTGCTTGGATCCTCTGCCAGTTTGGTGTCTTCCACAGAAGAAGACAGAGTTGACAGGCATGCCTCAGCTTGCAGAAGAATCACTTGCCCTAGCTGCCGAATGGCAGATCTACTTGAAGACTGCACAAGAACTAAAGACCAGTGACAGGGACTTGGCTCCATTTGTGTCCAAGCAACAAAATCCAGGAGCAGACTTCGATATACTGGGCAGGGATGGAGCAGCTTACTCCAACCCTTTCATCAATCACCTTGAAATACTTGGCGATACCAATCAACTCTATTGATGCAGAGAGATCATTTAGTCCCTATAGTGACATTGTCTCCCACAAGCGTCACTCTCTAAGTGAAGAGAGCACCAAGCACCATCTGATGCTGTGCCACAACAGCTTTCTCAAATTTTAATTATTGCAGGCATGTTGCGAGCCTGAAAGTGTGATAAATAGGTGATGTGTGCCTTCTTGCATTTGTTCATTATTGCCACAGAATTTCGCATGTTTAGAGTTGCCGCAGAATTTCGCAGATTTTTCTATCTGGGATTGCAGAATTCCAAATTTTTCACTGCATAAAGTTAGGGGCCCTAATGATGAGCTATGTCATTTAAAGACAGCTCTTCCATCTTTCCGGAAAGCCTGAACACACGCTTAATTACTGATTTATGTCTCAATTAGCTTGCTTCACTAGTTCATTAACTGCTAAATGACATGGCCGGAGCAGTAAACCTGCACGCAATTCGCTGTTGCTTTGCCATTTATTAAGTTGATGACTCTGTAAATCTGGTTCACTATCTTTCACTAATACCGACTTTCTGTCAAACATCTTTTAGTTTAGAAGATCAGACTGTTTGTATCCCCTTTTCTGCTTTTTCTGCCAGTCCTTTTACAAGCCATCACCTTTGAATTTTTTTACAATATTTTTCAAAGTTGATGTGAATGACCAACGATGCAAAAAAGTATTTTGATTGTACTAATTGTTGAGTCAGCTGCAATACTTTACCTCATTAATTTGGCACTCGTGACATGATCATACTTATCTTGTTGGGTCTTCTTTTATGCTAGATCTTGTGAACTGCTTGGTTAGCTTCATGTAGGTCCTCCAGATGCCGTCATGACCACTCAAATGACAGCGGTTATGATAAAGATTGCATATTTTTTAATTTAGTGCAGGTATCACTGCGATAACTCCTGCTTGTGTCAGTCTTAAAGACTCAGTTTCTTCTCGAAGCTTGACAGCATGTACTGTTTTACACATCAGCGAGTGGGATCCCCAATATGCATACTGCACCACCGTCTTTCGTTGAAGCTTTTGGATGCTTATAGGATGGTCTGTGCTTCTTTCTCTGTTGTGCAATTCACTTCCGCTTCGTTAAACATGTAGCTGCAGTGACGAACCACACAAAGTTAGCAACTATTTGGCAGTCTTTCATCTCATTATTAGAATATCGCTCCTATTCAGTATTGTGATTCATCTGTGTTCAGCTTAAATGGCAGTACAGTCTAGTAGATTAGGTACGGGATGATATCACATAATTTTTTAACAATGCGAACCTCCCTATGCTTACATTTCTTGAGTTCAGTCTTTGATTTAGCCGCTTGTGCAGCTGTCGTTTCTTGCACTCGATGTTATGCCATCTTTGCCACTTGCTCTGTGATGTTGACACACCTAAAAGTGCAGACTTCTTCGCATGCAACTGTCCTGAAAAGCAAGTAAAAATGTCGCTAGTTATGTAAACATCTGCAACTCTTCAACATATGTCTGTGTGTGCAACTTTCATACAAATAGTAAGCATATTTCACAACTTGTTGCTCATTAAATATTATAACATGGTCACCTTCCCTCTGCAAGCATCGCATAACATTGATTTACAAGGAATGTGGGATCTGCCGAATTTTTATTTGCGTGTATATCCATTTTTCGGTCACGCACATGATAATTTTCCCCCCACAACCAACAAAAATTGGTGTTAAAATTAACAGAACTGGCAGAGTTGTAGAAGATTGTGCACGTGAGGATAGACCCATGCTAGGGGTTTCAACATTGTGAGATTGTGGTTTCGTTTTCGGATTATGAAAACACCATGTTTGGCGCATGTTTGGCACAAAATAGTGGAAATGTATCAGTATGCAGCAGGATTGGTTGGTCTTTTGGCACAGTTTGCCATAGCTATTGCATCACTATACAACTCTATCGCATTAAAATTAACAGCACCAGAAGGGTG
This sequence comes from Rhipicephalus annulatus, assembly GCA_013436015.1. Classification (NCBI taxonomy): domain Eukaryota; kingdom Metazoa; phylum Arthropoda; class Arachnida; order Ixodida; family Ixodidae; genus Rhipicephalus; species Rhipicephalus annulatus. The sequence continues at coordinate 107,154 of WOVY01012758.1, read as the reverse complement.
GCAAAGAATTCAGAAAGAGACATGCCAGACAGTTTTTGGTGCTCAAATGCAAAGGTTGGGCAATAAAAATTGCAAAGGCAATCCACTACATTCCACTGGTTTTTGATTTTAGCATGTAGCAAAGTTTAATGACGTAAAGGCTACATTGCCTGCAAAGCAGCAAGAAAGTGTAAAATCTATATGCATTAGCGCGATCAATGACTGCAGCTAAATGTAATGTCCTCCTAAAGGGGCACACGATGCTGCATCTAAACGTACACAAATAAAAATAATAAAGTTACAATATTGACATAAAAGGTGTGGTATCTGTCTTTCTTGCACATTGGCGATCCATGTCCTTTCATAATAGGTATGCTATGAGCATAAATATACCAAGAATGTTTGCAAAAAAACTGCAATAATATTAATACCATTTCAACACCAAATGCTCGTTTTTATTGTTAGACACAATAGTAATGAGATCTGACAGAATATCTACTGGAATGACTGCCTGTCAGATATCATTATTAATTCTCAAGCTCTCATAATGAAAGAAATCATTCTAAAAATCACATAGACCGCACAGATCAGCGTTCATTTCTATATTTTAAATGCATTTTTCTCGTGATGCAATTTTAGGCAACTTTTTGAGATTGTGGACATATTGCTTTTGGTACTACTGATGGCCAGATAAGGATGAAATCCTTCCCACATATTCCTTAACATGTGAAGAATACAAATATACTATTTTAAATGTATCAATTACTTAATTATTAACTTAAAAGAGGCAATTAGTATGGATTGACAATTTTAAGATTTCTCACATTTCAAATTTTTTTGTTTTGTTATATAAATTCTACACCAACTTTCTTGATTAGTTATTTGTATTCCACAGTTTATGAAGAGCAATATGAGCCATTACTTATAACGAAAAGCTTAGTTGTAAGAAAAGTTCAACCAAAAATAGTTATTTTACAGAATGTGATGGTACAAAACAAAGTAACATACGAGGTTCCTGGACCGCCATTTCACCAATCGTCGACTTAATAGTTGGCTTTAGTGTACATTTAACTTCCTGACAAAAATTATTTTCTACATTAGTGTAAAAAAACAATCTTGTCTTCATTTGGTAGTAACATAGATGCCATCATGAGTGATGATACAGTACACAAGAAGTAAAAAGTCGCAGCTTGGCCGCAAAGGCGAAGCAATGAACACGATAGCCACAAATTGGAAGGTCACGCACCTAACGGCAAACAGATCTCACGCACAAATGACACACGAATTGTACTCACAGGTACAAATGCATGCGAATAAGCATCTCAGTTGTTACTTTGTTCTGTCTGAAAAGTGTGCCCTTTTTGCAAACGAAGGCTGTGCAATGATTACAGTGACCTTTGTACGCCCTGTAACTACAAGACAATCGTTCCAGTGAAAACTGAACGCCAGCCAAGACATATATGCCTCCCCACCGGAAGAACAGGGCGCGTGAGATATCGTCCAATCACCTCCTCTCCGCGAGCCAATGTACGCGTAAGATATGAGAGCCGCCGTGCGCGCATTGTGCCACATTGCTGATAGATAATGCCGAAAATTTGCCAGCTCCCCTCTGAGATGCCCACCAGCCAGCGGTATGTGGTAGATATATATAGCTTGCCATTTGAACGTTGAAGGAGCTACCCCTCAGTACCTCAGTGGTTAATGCCTCGCATTCACGACGCGGAGGTCCTATGTTCGATTCTGCGCGCCGGAGTCTTTTTTCTGGATTTTTTTTCTTGCTTTTTCATATATAGAGAGATATGTGCACATATACAATGCATGACATCGACACCGACGACAAAATCCAGCAGAGTGTGTCCATATAATTGCTACCGCAATAAAACAATGCTGGCACACAAGATCACAGTAAACCAAGAGCTACAAAAACATTCTTGACTTCAGAACAAGTGGCCCAATGATGGTACGAACTGACAAATGACTGTTGCCACAAAATTACAAGCCAGTAAGAAGCTTGTTAATTTCAATATCCAATTGCCACTGCCACCAGCAAGCAGAATGTGATGAACAAGCACTTGCAGATCTTGGTATGGCACATTGATCTTGTCAGAGCTGCTTCACTAGCTGCCTAAGTGTCTATTTTCTCCCTCTAGTAAACACCAACATGACCTGCCACACAGCAAGCTAATATTTGAAGTGCCGCGATATAATTTATCTAAATGCTTTTACAGATCATTATAGTCTATATTTTATGAGGTTTGCAAGTGTTCGAAAGGAGTGCAATGCAAAAGGCACACATAAATACTACTACTCTTAATATTTTGCCTAACTATGTATTCTCTGGCAGTGTAAGGAGATGCAATTAAAAAAAGTTTTGTTCATGTGTAGCCTAAGACAATAGATTTTTCCTCTATATATAGGCTTTTAAGGTGATTTCAAATATGTAATTAGTTTTAAAGTATGTTAAGCAGTTTTCCCTAACGTAAGTTAAGCAATGCTATGGCAATATTTGAAATATATTTCGTCTTCAACAAACTATTTATGACATAACCCTTTTATAGCTTTAAGCCATTAATGGCTCATATTGCTTTACATTAACTGTACGATGCCAATAATTATCAAGAAAGTGTGTATAGAATTTTTTAAAGGAAATAAAGAAGTTGAAGTGTGAGAAGTCCTGAAATGGTTAGTCCACACTAGTTGCTTACGTTATGTTCATAACAACTATGTAAATATTATGTTTTAAAGAAGACAATTGTACTGATAACATGTTAATGAATAAGTGGGAAATATTTTATACCAATCTGGCCGTCAGAAGTACCAAAAACATGTCCAATCTCAGAAGTTGCCCAAAACTGCATTTTGAAGAAATCAAAGATGATCTGTGTGGCAAAGAGGTGCTTTTTGAAGTGATTTTTTCCGTTACCAGAGCTTGGCAATCATCGTTATTTTGAGCTTGTGGCTTTAGAGAACTCCTCATGCAAAATTCAATGGCAAAAAGCCAGTTGAATGTTTTCCAGGAGACTCATTGAGCTATTTTTAGTTATTACTAGCCACCTCGAGCTTACTAAAAGTGATTTTAACCTACTTAGAGTTTAATTACAACCTTCAAATTTTCTATTGTTAAAGTAGAGAAGCTAAACTTGCTAAAGCAAATAAAAGTAGAAATTATATCATTTTCGAAAAAAAATTAAAGAACACTAAAGCTTTGCTTTTAGGAGCTCAACACGATAGCGATCTTCTGTTCCTAGTGCACACTTCGAACCCTTAATGCATGAAACTTTTTCAAACTTGTTATGCACCCACTACGTGGCCTTAAAGAAACAGGCGCAGTAGCCTATGTGCCATTTATAGTGGGTTACCGGCTTTAAACCACGAAGTCATTACGATAATAACATGTGCTGAAATTCAATCGATATGGGCACTTGTATCACGCTTTCTTACGGCAACATTTCATGTTGTATTGTGAAGCATGTACACAGAAAACGTGAGTTTATGAAGCATGTGTCATTTCCAATGCACTTCCAAGCAAAGGAAGTTATTTTCAAAGTATTCACAAGCAGACTGATGGTTTTGCAGGGGTGCAACAGCCGAAATAGAATTTGGAGCAGCAGCACTTTATTTTTGGAGCACTGAAATGCAAATTTATAGCAGGACATAGGAAATAAAACTAAAATTCTTTATCAAGAAAGACCAAATTTCGAGTTAAAAAAAGCTTACATTTAAAGAAAAACAATATGTGCAAGCTATTCAACATCACCTAAATTATGCATAGTTAACGTGAGCACTGCTATTTCAATAAAACTAGCATTTCCATCTACCTCACTGAGCAAATAATGATCCACATTAGCACTTGCCGCGTCTGCCAAATCCTTTGACAGAATTTATGAATCAAAATGTAGATCTGCCAAAATTACAACTTTGAAATTCAAGGGATTCGTGACACTGAGTAGGGTGGCGAAAAAAAAAATCTTGCATAGTTTGCTCTCATGTTTTTTTAGTGCAGCAGAAGTATCACACCAATGCCTCCTAGAAAAATTATGCCTGCAACGTGAGCAGCGAACCCTCGGATCTTACCCTCCCCCTCCGATACAAAGGCGAACGCCTTTGGCGGTCACCTCCTGCAATCACAGCAATGCTCTCACAGTTGCCTCCGAGCAGCTGTGATGTCATGTGACAGAGCAGTACGGTAATGTCACGTGACTGAGCGGCCCGGAGGTGAGCGGTTCCACCCGACGGATGGTCGGAACACGTTACTATGGGGAATGGCGCGAGTGATTCAAAAATTCAATTTTCGCGCAGTTACATTGGACAGGTGGTGCTATCTAGCGGGGCACAGTTGAATAAAAAAACGTATGTAATCTCTAATCCAAAGGTGAGAAATTGATCAATGGCCGTTTTTGCTGCTGTGGCTCCTGCTGCTTTCGGTCTCCTGCTATTAGCGCAGTAAAGCCGGGCAACAGCGACAGGAGTTAGTCCGGTCGGTCCGCTTTTGAGGCGGGTAATTTGAAGTACGCTAACCCGATGCGAACCACTAAAACGTAATTTTATTTCAAAATAGGCCCTTCTTTGGCACAAAACTAACACTACGAGGTTTCTGGACAACTATTTCAACAATCAACGCCGGCCTAATAGTTACCTTTAATAGTTCCCTTTAAGCAACGCTCTGCATGGGTTAGAACAAGGCCAAGAAATTTTCGAACACCGCTACGCCTCCTCCCCCTCCTTGTTTTCTTTTTTTGTTACGATGAGGGGTTAGGTTTAGGACACATTTTGGCTCGCTTGCAAGGCGTGTTCTACCAGATGAAGTAACAGCGGCGCACGCCCGTTGGTCCGGCGACCGCATCGGGTATATATCGCCGGGATGACGTAGCCATCGCAACCTCAAGGCAGAAAAGATGCTTATGTGCCGTTGCTGAGGCGATCAACGTGGTCGCCAGCAACGCCAGCATTTGCAACATGTCGACTCTGTTCATGTGCGGAAAGCAAAGTATGCGCTTCCAACTCTAGTTACTAACGTTCACTAACATGACAGCATTTAAGGGCCTGTGTCACAGAGATCCACCAGTGCACACAGGCACTGTTGACTCTGAACAAAAGATCAGCATTCTTCATGAGCGAAAATTCGCTCATGAAAAAACGTTCCCTCATGATAAGCAGCATTGGGGGTGCACGCCAAGTTTCTATTTATGTTCACTTCATGTTTCCGCTAGTGCGTGCATTTAGTGTTTGTGTTCTCATTACATTACACATGTGCGTTGCTTCCGTTAACCTGGGCGAACGTAAACAAAAACTTGATGTGCACCCCGAATGAGACGAAACTTGGGGTGATGTACACCGGTTCAAATGACACCTCAAGACATTTTTTCCCTTGGCTTTTTCTCCCTTTCAATAAAATTCTCTCTTTTTCATACATAATAACAATATCTGGGGTTTTACATGGCAGAATCCTGATATGATTATGGGAGACGTCTTAGTGGAAGGCTCCAAGAATTTTGACTATCTGGTGCTCTTCAACGTGCACTGACATTGCACAGTATATGGGCCTCTAACATTCTGGCCCCACCGAAATGAGGTTGCCGCGGCCGGGGTCGAGCCCGCGAACTTCGGGTCGACAACCGAGCACGTGTCGTCTGTCTGTCTGTCTGTCTATCTATCTATCTATCCATCCACCACTTACGTCCCTGTGCTTGTTCACCTTTTAACTTGGCGTGAACCAAAGTTAGTATGGGAGGGTAAAATGGCTTGATGAATATTACACCGAACATTTGACAAATATTGCACGTATTGTGTCAAACTCTTCAAACCAAACAGTGGCACATACCTACGGGCGGGCATGCATCACAGGTGGTTAACTCTTAGCATCTACCTAGTAAGGATGAGAACACACATGGGTAATTTTAATGCATGAGCGTTAAGAAAAACCTGACATGAAAAGCACTGACTCGATGAATACAAAGAATGAATGTGGGGGTCTTAGCAGGAATTGAACCCCCCCATTCTGCATGGCAATCAAGCATCTCATTACTGAGCCACGCTAGATGTCGGATCTACTTTTCACAGTGACCCTAATGTTCATGAAATGTGAACTGTGGTTGGAGCGCTGGCAATCCCATTTTATAAGCATTACATATGTATTCCTATGATACAGCCGTACTGTTGGGTTAACGTCAACTGTAGTTAGGTGCCATGCGCTGAAGCTGATTTATGTAGCAGCATCCAGGGTTAACATCCGCTCGAGCCCCAGCACCTGATATTAGCTGATCACTTCTGTTGATGCTAATACTAATGTTCCTGTTGGCATTATTATACAAGTGCAAACAATTAGTTATATAACGATGCACAACTGTTCAACAAATGTCTGTGCATGCAACATTTGTACATATATTTAGCACTTCATGACATATCGCTTAATTAACAAATTACAGCATGATCACATTCCCTCTGCATGCTTCATGATGTCGATGCCCAAGGTACGATGAATCTGCCAAATATTTTTTTATATTTAGACTACTTACTGTTCGTCCTTTCTGAAAAAAATCCAAAATGATACTGGCAGTATGTCTCAAACATATGAAATATACATTCAAATACAAGTCCTAAGGTTCGTTCATGCGATGAGACAGTTGTATGATTCTCAAAATGAATGTGACAGTGCGCTCACAAACAAAAAAAGCTTTTTAATTTATTGACTGTAGTTTTTATATGATATGCAGTATCATGACAGCACGGAGCCATGCCAGCGCTCAAAACCAGAAAGGCAAGCAAATTAAGAAGTGCAAAACATTAAAGTGCAGCCAATATAGCGCTACATGTAGAACGTAAAAGCCTTATTTCAAAATCGTGATTTTTATCTCGATTGGCACTTTTTTTTCCTCACCTATTTCGTGAGGCAGAAGGACCGATTCCCAAGCCGTCATTGAGTTTTTGTGATGAGCGAATCTTTCCCCAAAGTGCCCCAATTGTATAGATACAGTCATATTTCAAAAAGGCAACGTCTCGTTGTACTCTCTTCTGCCACTTTTTTTCATTCAACGGATCTATGCCACTCACAGTCGTGAATTTCCAAACTATGTTACTATCCAAGTCACAATCTACTATTTTATTATCATCTCTAATATGTGAATTGTCTCCACAATGATATACTTTCCCCACTTCAAAAGACTCTAAACCACTCACTTTTGAAGGCTTCTTGTTTTTATGATGATGAGACACATGCTCCACAAGTAGCTGAATCTCTGAAAACGATGCGCTACACCAGTCGCAGGAAAAGGGACACTCTACTGTGTGAGTGCACATGTGGCGAACGAGTTTCTCTTTCTGTGAAAACGATGCACTGCAGTGGTCACAAGCGAAAGGAAGCTCTCCTGTGTGCGTACGAATGTGCCTCGCCAGGCCGTCTCGAGCAAATGCAGCCGGACACAAATGGCACCGAAAGGAACGCGCACCCATGTGTGTCCGGAGGTGTCTTTGCATGTTACACTTGATCACGGTCGCATAGGTGCACTGTCGGCAGGAATGCAGTACGCCTTGTATTGACACGAGTCAACGGTACTGCTCAGGAGATTCTATAAACAAGGAACCTGTAAGGCCACAACAAGAACAGTAATGGAATGAAAACCGTGGGACACACATTGTACGCAAATATCCTACAGTAGCAGGCAATGAACGAAGGTTGCTGTTTTTTAAGTAAAGTACAAGATTACTTTTGCCAATGCTAAGGACTGTTACCGCAGCAGCAATTGTGCAATGACATATTTTACAAAATTTCTTATCATTCTGTATATCAATACTCTGTTTATTATATTCGAAAACATATTTTGACAGTAAGAGTCTGACATGAAAGAATTGCAAACCCTAAACAGCCAAATTTCTTTGTAATATGCATTTAGATTAGGCATGAGCCCATCACAGTATTAGTAGTACTTTCTTACTTCGCTTAATGCTAAACAAATGTATATTCAGACCACACTAATGAACATACAGCATGGCAAAAAATACATGACAGATCAAAGTTAAATATGATAAAAAAAAGGAAAAAAAACATGCACAAGCGATATAACAGCACCGGAGGTTTCGGTCGTCAGGAGCACAAGTGCATTTATGTACATTGCCTGTAAATTATTTCTCTATGTGCGCTATCACAGTGTACACAAATACTGATTGAATGAAAACTTAATAATACTACAGAATAGAAAGTTTACCAGATAATGTTTCATACAAGACCACACACATGAGTAGATATTCTACTTTAGTACAATTATCACTAAATATACCAAATGAATACAATCGCTATATGCTATTTCATACTTCGAGAGTTGTATTCATATGCCGAAATGGCCAAAGTATTTTGTAAAAATTACAAAAATTGCCATGAACTCAGGAAACTGAATGCATTTGGTTTGGTTTTACATTCCCTCAGAGAAAAAGCAATGGAGAAAACCAATGATCAAATTAAGAATGGTGCAGATTGTTCTGTGACAGAATAGAATACAAAAAAATTTTGGAAAATTTAAATAGTTGGTACTGAGTAAACAATTCTTCAAAAAAAAAATGATAAGTGAAGTTCGCTTATTCGTGTTACTTTATATTTTTGTTGACCGAAAATTACCGCACAAACACATGCCAAAGGTTTCAGAGGGCAAGATGCATAATGAAGGAACACCACTTTGCTGCTGTACGCTTATATTGAGCTCTTAACTTACATATTGCAGCATAAAATCAAAGTGTCACAACCTGGTGTTGCAGTTACTTAGATATATTCAAAAATTTCTCTCAATGCACGCTGATGTGTAATGATATGCATTGAAAAATTCCTAAACTGAACCAGCATTTTGTAAGACAGGCAATATATTATTACACTGATTACTGAAACATACACATAGCAAAGAAATCAATTGCATTCATGTCAACTTTAATCGATCATGAGTGAAGAAAGTAAATAGGCGATTTTGCTCATTTCAAAATAACCAAGCTTGAGCTGCAGTCCAAAGACATGGTCACATCGTCATCACAATCTCGAGCTCATAGAATATTAGGCTGCAGCACAATTGTGAAAAATTTTCTGAGAAAACACTGGTGCAAGGCTTTTCTGGAAATATCCAAAGTATGAGCCTTGGTCGTTTCTCCATGAAAGGATGGACACATCTGCAAAAGCACGTAAAAAATAGTTAAATCCAGCACAAACAAAACAGTACACACAAACATACTTTCACTTTTGGAATCAACCCCAGTTGATCGTTAAAAATTCTATGACCACCTACATTCTCAGTACTGAAACCGAGTGATTATTTTTTAAGTAACTATTTTGACCTTTCATAAGACAGGCTCAATACATAGAACAATACATTTAAGCACTTGAATTTGGTTTAAGTATCAAATTGAACATTTCTAGCAGTGTCGTACAGCAGCATGTAAGGTATAAATGCCCCTTTACTCAAACCAATGCATCGACTATCTGTTTCCCCATTTTAGCTCATCATTTGTGGGTAGACTATTCACGGCGAGATCGGGCTATAGGTGGCCGCACCACCCCGAAAGTGTGGTTAGGCAGTCGGCGGCGCGTATACAAATACACGCAGCGGCGCTTCGTTGCGTACGGTCTGAGCCGATTGTCAGCAGATAAAATGCGTTGACTACAGTTTAGTGTTAATATCTACGCTCTTCTCTACTGAATCGGTGCACAACGCCTATGCAAGGTAAACATTACCCAGAGTAAAGCGCATTCTGCCTTTTATAGGGATGTTCACGCTGGGTGACTCTTCAAGCTTTCACACTATATCACGCATTTGCTGTGTTGTTTGTACGTGGTTAGTTTGTGTTACGCCTGCTATGCACTGCTTCAGTGTGACTGGACTACTTATTTATATCTTTGTCATTTGCATACTATAAAAAAGAGAGAAAGAGAGATCGAGAAGGCTTGTATATCTCTGTGATTAGTTCAGTACCACTGTTCGCACCTTATACGCATATGATACTTCTTTCTCATTCCGTTCACCATGAAATGTGGGACTGCCAATAAGTCTAGTCAGGAAAGCTTAGTGACTGACGGTGCTTGCACCACACTGCATTTACTACGTATACGCACATGTTCTTGCACCACTAAGAATATAAAGTATAAAAGAATTGATACAAGAGTTCAGCAGAAAGGTTTCGTCGGTGGATTACGAGCACGTAAGTAAAATTACAATAAATATTATTTGGTGCACATAGTGAATTAAATCAGCACAAAGACGAATTCAAAACAAAGAGGTGAATAAGTTATTCAAGTGGTAAATTAAAAGTAAATCAGATGTGAACACTTCACCTACAAAGCTTTAACAATGACAACCAATGGTCATATATAGGGGTGGGAAAGAGAACACTTCGGTTAAATACGATTGTCAGAAAAAATTATGGTTGTCTTGTTAACAGGATAGCATTTTGCAAATGCAATAGTCAGCATTAAATGAATGAATCCTCTGTAAGCTCTTTCTGCATTCCTTTTCCAACAGAATTATCCATAACAGGGGTATAACAGCGAAAACAAAATTTGGTGCAATGTTTGGAGCAGCAAAATGTTAATTTTGGAACAGTAAAATCCAAATTTAAAGCAGGTTACGGGAAAAAAAGTAAATTTTTATCATTAAAGATCAGATTTAGAGCAGTATAAGAAAGAATGCTAACATTTACAAACAAAATATATGTACCACACATTCAGCCCACCTAAATAGTGCAGCGTAAACATGAGAACTGCTATTTCAATAAAGTAGTATTCTGAATTACCTCACTGAGCAAACAATGATGAAGTTCATGTTAGTATGTCCCACACCTGCTGAATCCTTTGATAGACTCTGCGAATTCAATTGTGGCTCTGCCAAGCTAGCGACCCTAAAATTCGGGAGATTTGTAAAACAAAAAGTAGGAGTGGCAAAAGAAAAAAAAAAGACTGACACAATATGTCATTGGCTGCTCCAAATGATTGCCAGTGCCTTTTTTAGACATCACCAATCATACTAGTACTCAAATACGCGGCACATACACACATCCGTATTGAATAAAATGTGCTGTGTCCCATGACTAGCGCCAACAGCCCCTTCCAAATCATGTACACTTTTCAGCGAGGCACTGGTGTACTGCAGAGGAGGTGCCTTATAAACCATCCTGCGCTGGTTAGAACAAGGCCAAGCATATGTCGAAGTGCTATCCCCCCCCCCACTCGCCCCATTGTTTTTTTCTTTTATGATGTGGACAACTTCTCGGTTCCCTTGCAAGGTGCATTCAAGGAGATAAAGTAACAACAATGCGCGCCTGTTGGCCCGGCGCCGGGTATCTATGACTGCAACGATGCAACTTCAAACCAGAAAATTGTGTAAAGTGCCACTGCTATGGAAACCAACACAGTGGTTGGCAACGGCGTTTGCAGCTTGTCGACCTCGTTCGCATGCGAAAAACGTGACATACGTTCCTAACATGCCATAACCGCGTTTGCCAACTAGGAAATTCATATTTTCGGTGTAGCGCTGTTGGCTACAGCAATGCATTTTCATATTTTTCTCGTGAAGTTCAGTCGTCTCGCCTATAGGTATCTGCTGTGGTCAGCGGACCGATGGGCGTGCATTGTTGTTACTTCATCTTATACTTTAACTGGTCAATCCAGCTCGCGAGTGTCCTCATTTAACGAGTATCTTAATTACACCATGGTTTAAGGTTAGGGTCTGCACGCTTAGTTTGATTTCTCGCTGAAATTAGCTCGCCTGAGATAATTTTGAGGCTGGTCGAGCATTTTAGCGCAGTGCGGCCCAATTTCAGTAAATTTCATGGTTTTGGCGGATCTTGGTGCAACAATGGGGAATTGTATCAAATTGGTGCAATTGGCCCAATTGGCGCAGCTTTGCACCCCTGCTTAAAATGCAGCCCAGACAAAAACTATTCCAAAAAAACTGAGCCCATGAAATATATGGAACAAAGTTCGATTGGACGAAGCTACAATGAAACTGGAAAAAATATTTTGAATTCAATGAGGTAATTTTGACATCACGGTTCTGGCTGATCACAAGTGGGTAAATATATTTCTGCTGTCCTTGGGTCACATCGGTTCAGTGAACACAGAAAAAGTGGAGCAATCTTGCGCGAATATGAACACAACGAGAATGTTGCTCCGAGTAAATATGGTTGAGCCCATGCAGTACTGGAAGAAAGGATTGCTTAGGTGAATGCAAAGGTGTCTTTTCACGTTTCTCCTGTCCTTGATCACGTCGGTGCACTGCCAGCAGGAATGCAGTCCACCTTGTATGGACATGAGCAAATGGCACTGCACACGGGATGCCAAATGTAAAGAACCTGCAAAGAAAGGAGGATAACAAGATGGTAATGCAAACCATACGCCACACGCTGCATGAAACAGGACTGCAGTACCAGGCAATCAAGGAGTGTTGCTGCGTACGTAAGCAACATTCTGGACATCATTTGCCGATGAAAACATGCTGCTGAAGTGCTAGCAGTGCAACAATAGAAAACATGTGTCACCCAAGCTGCCATCTTCCAGTGCATAAGTACTATACTTAGTCAATGCAGCTGCCTGCTGCCACTACGTAGACATCTGACTTGGATGATATACAGAAACTATAGTTAAACAGTGATAAATAAGACATCTGCTTTGTTATAATAGGCTGTAAAGCTTTCAACCAATTATCGTAATTAGTTAAAAAAAATTATATGTACAATGCCAAGTAGCAAAAGCTTCATTTGATTCTGCAACTTATCAAGCATGTAAAATAGTACTACTGCTAGATAGTATTACTGCCTTTTAATGGCTAGAATAGCATTGCCATTTTATGTGATGAAAAGCACATGCACATTTTATGCATAAAACAATGAAGTGTTACATTGTACACATCAGCATACATCATGTATTTGACAATATTTTAAGCAATTTGAGTAAAAGCATGAAGATATAGTGGAATATCAGAAGTATATTATTCACTACAATGTTTCAGCAGCCTACATGACCAAAAACTTCTATACATTACACATTATCGGCTTGCATAACTGGTTATCCTGAACAAATACAATGGCTACACATTGAGGGAACATTTAGAAGGCCTCCTTGGCATCTTTAAATAATTGAAACTCTTTCAGTGTCGAACTAAACAACGCCCACACCAACTGAAGAAAAACTGCCCCGAAATCTAAAATGCAAGTTTTTTTTTTCAAAATTACATATTTTTTCATTTTTAATAACTTTCATTCACAAGTTTAGTTTCTCAACTTTCACGACAAAAAAAAAACAAAAAAACTGGAGATTATCACTAAAATAGAAGTAGGATAAAGTTACTTTCAAATAGTACAAGGTGACTACTGAAACAAAAAAGAGCTCGTTGTCTAGAGCCCCCTGAATATTGTCACCTGGCTGCTTGCCACTGCATTTTTGCATAAGGAGTTTACTGAATCCACATGCTAAAAATAACCATAACTGACAAGCTCTCATGATGGAAGAAATCACCTTAAAAAGCATACCTTTTCCACATAGATGACCTTCCACTTACACTGAGCCGCCGCGGTGGTCTAGTGGCTAAGGTACTGGGCTGCTGACCCACAGTTCGTGGGTTCAAATCCCGGCTGCGGCGGCTGCATTTTTGATGAAGGCAGAAATGTTGTAGGCCCGTGTGCTCAGATTTGGGTGCACGTTAAAGAACCCCAGGTTGTCTAAATTTCCGGAGCCCTCCACTACGGCGTCTCTGATAATCATATGATGGTTTTGGGACGTTAAACCCCACATATCAATCAATCAATCAACTTTCCACTTACACCTTTGAAATGCATTTTTCTTAAAGTCCATGTTAGGCCAACTTCTTTAATTTGGATATAATATTTTTAGTACTTCTGGTAGCCCAATCGGAACGACCACATATCCCTCAACATGTGAAGGGTGCAAGATTTTCCTTTAAAACTTGATATCCCCTGTATAATTATTATGAACCAAAAGTAAGCAATTATGATGGTTCGTGATTATAATCAAAAGTAATCAATAATAATTTGCTTTTTAAACTATCACAGCTTTAATAGTGGCCCACTCTTTAAAGAATCCTTTGCAGCTATTCCGGCAAAGCACGCAAATCTCCAACATATTAGAATGATGTTGCCAGACTTCAGCCTAAAACGGTTCTCTTCAATGTGTTAAAAAATTGATTGTAGTGCATCCACGTGAAGAAACAAAAAAAAGGTCATGTGGCTTATGCTTTTTCAGACGACTGCCAATTGTTGACACTGACGCTATTGCAGGTTCAGTTACATTTGAGACTTGGATGCACAAAAAGTCTTGAGTGAAATCGGCATGTACTATGACTTTAAAAATACAAAAGAAAAGTCAAAGAACATTGTCTGAGGTTTCAAATTGTACTATACAAGTAATTCTTTTATTTCTCTGAAAATTATTTATTCGATCATTCTGCGTAGCTTACAAAAGTTATGCATTAAAACTGAAATGCTTCTTTTTACAGTGAATGAAGAAAAGAATGACAATTTCAGGGGCTTCTTTTTTTTAACCAGTATTAATGACAACAGGCAATTATTGTCTTATCATCTGTCGATCGACAGTTGAGGCTTCTAAAAGCATGTCAGCCAGATATTAGAGCGCAGCATGTGACCTGAAATTTACAATTACATATGGAGCCCTGCTAGCAATCACTCGCTCTAAAAAAAAATACCATAAGCCCAAACTCTCGACCATTGCATGAATTGAGCATTACGAGCTAAATAGTTACAACAGTTGCTGCGAGAGGCAACCAATGCATTCGCTTGCAATTTCACTGAATGTAAAACCCAAGTTCCAAACACAAAAACAAACAAAAGCGCTTGAGCTTCGCCTGCAAGAATAAAACCCAGTAATGTGATTGGATCCCATGCTCAATTCCTTCCCAACTGTTACTCTGGCTTCGCTTCTTGGTGCATGCCTCAACCCTGCTGCAAGAAAACGAACAACTGTGCACACAAAATTGCCTGTTTCAAACTATCTTCTAATGCATACTGCAAGTACAGCCAAGTGCCCGATACGCCACAATTCTTCACTTTGCAAATCAGATAAGTGCACACTACAAGTTTGTAAGGCAACGTGTGAACCAACGCAGTTTATCCTTATGTTGATACTTTTGCAGCTGATGATTAAAGAAGAATGAATGCTTTTTAATAAGTGGTCTTTGTAAACACCCATTTTTTTTCACTTTCTGAAGCTGAGAGCGACCCCATGCTTCTGCCAACTAACATTACACGCGTCAAGAAGGCTCCTCCCACTACGTTCCATTCACACAGTGTTTTTTCCCCCCACGAAATTGCAAGCACAGCTCTGTGGTAGAACGCCTGCTTGCCATGCAGGTAGCCTGGGTTCAATTCTCAATCAAACCAACCAAAGTGTTTTATCACTTATTTCTTTGCATCCTTCTCTATTTTTCAGTCATGGACAATCTGATATTTGTGCAGCCTGTCTCCAGAAACTATGGCTTCTTAAAAGAAAACTTCAGAAAGAACCCAGTGGCATAGAACTTATATCTTGTAATGCCTGTGTTATGTCTAAATTGGAGTACGCATCAATTGTGTGGGATCTGCACTATCAAAAAGATGTTTCGCAACTAGAAAATGTTCAGTTAAAGCCGTGAAATTTACGTTTGGCATATACAAAAGCCTGGATTCCCCTACAAATTTATTAAAGCTCAATAACATTACGGCGTTGGAAGCTTGGAGAAAAGTTAACCGCCTTCATGACTCGTTTGCAAGTATAATCAATTTACCTCTCCCATCATCTGCTAAGCGTCTTAGTACAAGAACAATGGGGCCCTATCACAAATATTCGTTGGCACCAAGCTTCACTCGCACAAAAGCGGGGAGTCATTTCGAAACAAGAAAACAGCAGAAAAGGCGGCAAAGCCCGCACAAAAGCGGCGCGCTAGCCTCAATTCGCACAAGCAGTATATTCTTCAGGTAATAATAAGCTTCTTTGATGAACTAATAAAAGTGGAACAATCCTCTTTTTGTGCCCGCCTTCTGTCATGCCTTTATTAGTTCTAGATGGAAGCACAACAACTTGCCCAATGAACTGCTCTGATGCAATGCATTCCTTCAATAAAGCTGTACGAAAAATTGCTTGGATTACTGCTGCAGGGCACTTTTCTTGATTGATGAACAAACTACATGGAAATTTGTTGAGTTGCACATTGAAGCAACTCCCAGAGAATCAGTGCTCTGAAGGAACAAATACGTTATGGTATCCCAGGTAATGTTAGTCAATGTTTTGCTCCCTTATGTCACATTGGTATCCAATGTAACCCGTGAAAGCACCATTACACTGAACTTGTGACCTTCGGGGCATAAACAAAGTGCCTCAACTGCTCCACCACTGAGGCGGACACAATATTATGAAGGACAACAAGAAATAAGGACAAGGTTGGTTTATAAATGCAGCCTTAAATGAAGACCCTCAGGCACATTGGCAACTACTACGGTAGCTTCATCACGAGCACGCACTCGATATGGTACAGATGGCTATGCCAATTGTGGTTTACCTGCATTACGCCAAGCTACGAAAAGCATACGAAAGCAACAGCCTATGGCATCCCAGGTCCCTGAAGTGCTCTGCACACACAGGAGAATAAAAACAGCAAGAACGGCAATAAATAGCCAAGACTGAATTGTTAATACTGGCTTTTATATTTGTTTATGAAACATTCTAGGGGCACGAAATTACTAACAATAATACTATCTTGGGTTTAATGTAAAATGCTAGTCAACATAAGACTGATATTACTGATTAACCTGAGCACATATCACCAGACAGTGGCACTTAAGTGTGGAGCCCACACAAACTCACTCAAGAATTGTATTTTGTACACTCACTCGGACTCACTAAATGTTACCTCAGCCGGACTCACTTGGACTCAAGCTCGCCAAAGTATCATTCACCTAGACTCACTCAAACTTGGACCCGCAGCTCGGAGTCTAGGTCAGTCTGAATAAGCTGATCCACAAGGGGGTTTGCTGACCTATGAATGTGGCCACCAAAATTTTGAAAAGATGCGTAGTTCTGGTAAGCATTTGTTGGAATAAAAGAATGCCAGCATTTAGGTGACTCAACTTGTCTGTGAAGTTCCATTCGCTGCTTGTGAACTACAAAACGAGAATATCTGTCGTCACTAAGGCAACTCCAAAGTTATAATTAACAAAGGAACTATAATTATGCCAAATGATAAGCTAGGAGGCTGTCCCAGGTATACTGTTGTTCACCCAAAGTTACATTAAAAATTAAGACAAACTTCAAGTAAGCATTCAAGTAAATTCAACAACATATAGGCATTGCAGGTACCAACAAGGTACAGATATATATATTTCAAAGGGGCACTGCTATACTTTGTGAGCACGGTAAAAAAATGCTGCCGACAGCCAAATACTATAGCGCTGTGTGTGGCCTGGCATTCACAATTCATTCTAAAACTTTGGTAATAATCCCTCACTCTTCTTTCTAGAAATGATTCTACATACCCAACAGTGAGGCCGATTACCGGGCCGCCGCTGGATTCTACAATGTGCCTGAGCACAAAATCGCAGTGAAAATAAGCAACATGTTCAAAGAAAAAAAAAGTGCTCATGGTCAAGATGCATGCTGACGGAGGGATACATCTTGATGCCCCTGTGCCATTCTCTTTCTTGGTGTACTTTTCAACACACTTGTAGTACAAGAGGAGAAGGAAAACACTTGAAGCAAGCAAAAAATCGCCGTAACCCCTCTCATGCTTGCCTGATTAAAGAATTCTTGCTACATGTGACTCGTGAAGCAGCATGTGCTAATAATAGGACTATTTCATCATATCTCAGAAACGTGTTGCGGGACTCCTCTAACCCTTTCACAGTCATCGACGTACTGCTACGCTATCGTAATTCCTCCCACGTAGTATCGGAGCCGTACCCACATCCTGCGCTCTACGGAGCTAGAATTAATATTAGAATAATATGCAGAGTTTTACATCGTAAAACCACAATGTGAATATGAGGAGTGCCATGGTGCCTGAAGCTGCATAGCATTTCGTGCTCCCTTTCTTAACCCTTTCGCCACCTTGCCTGTCTTCACAGAACTCATTTGCATTACTTGTGTGCATGCGCTTTGAGTTGCCAATGAATTCGTCCTTGCGCTGCCAACTGCTAGCTTCCCGGATAGCTCAATTGGTAGAGCAACAGACCCGGTAAGGCATTGGTCCCGGGTTCGATCCTGGAACCAGGACGAATTTTTCAGTCACTAAGAAGCTTTTCTTCTTCTGAAATTTGTATGAATTTCTTTGTGGCTTGATGCCACGAGCGGGTCTCCACAGAACTTATTTGCATTAAATGTAGCTTTGTGCTTCACCCTGAGTGGCTTGGCTGAAATCAGTGAAGCTTATTTGAACAAAAAGGTAAGAAAAGCATCTATATATAAAAGCAGTCACTTGTGATTAGAAACTAGAGTTTTGTGAATGAGCACTCTGGGCTAACCCACGTATTCTGTGGTCCTCAGCCAAGTAGCCATAAACTAAGGAAGCCATGCTCCACCACATTTTCAATCTCTGCATGCCACCACACCACTAAAGAAGTCAAACCTGACTAGTTGCACATGTGACGTGCTGAGTGCTAAGTCGGAGGAGTTTAAAAATGTGCCAAAGCTTGCACAACAAAAAACAGTTTAAAATGGTACGCCGTGTTCGTTAGTAATACGCACAATTATTGCATTACAACAAACCACCCAATGTGCAGAGCATCTAATCTGTTAGTGATCTGAACGACTCGAACAAATGCCACAATGCATTTGTTAAGAATTGTCAAAACTGTTTCAGGTATACATATGAGCAGAACAGGTGGCATTATCTTAGCAGGCAAGCAACAAGTCTACAAAATAGCAAAAAAAATTTTGGCATTAAGCGATCACTTAATGATTGTTTACTCTGAGCCAGCAAATGCACACGTTAAAATTGCACAGTCACTGTTGAAGGTATCAGTACTGATATATTAAAAAAAACGTAAACTGTGCTGCAACATCAGCCTTGACAAAAAATCGTTGATTTATTAAATCCGGTACTGACTCAACTGATTGAGGAATGCAAATGGCGCGTGCTTTATTTGCACATGTTACCACGGTTTTTAACGCATTCTACGGCATATCGTAGCGTTATGACTATGGTGTTATAATTATTCTAGGCAAGACCAACAATGGGGTTCACTGGCAATGCATGACTTGGATACTTGTCACAACGTTAAAACGGTCCGCATAAAAATAACCAAGGAGACACACGCTGCCGTTCAACTGGTATCATGAATACACACAAAAATTATAACTCGAGAATAAAGCCAACAAAAGTAGAAATTCTGGATGTAGCTCTACGGCACACGGCCCCTCTTTCCGAGGTGTGCCCCTGGTTATTTTGACCTAGTGCCTTCTTAACTCTACAGTCGGTATTCGACTGTTTCCAAGAGTCAAAAGTTAGGGCTGCAATTACATACTTTCCTACATTGCGATTACATACTACACATTCCGCCCACATTTCTCGGGGCTCGAAACCCGAAACTATTCAAGCACACTCCAAAGAACTGCTGAATTTGTTAAAGAAAGCAATAAGGGCAAGATTCTGTTTGCCGAAATAGGCAACATGCATCAGTTTGTTTGGAATCTTGACAAAAAATAATTATAATATAGATGCCAGTACATCACCTGCGAATGTCAGCTGCTTGACGGTAATGCATTACACACATTTCGTCCTGCTGTCCATTGTGTGCGTTTAATGTTTCGCGTTGATACCGTCGATACCCCGAATCCACTCGTTACCTCACACAACCCCGTTTTCAAGTATGTTTGGCGGACTGGACTAATCTGCGCAACGTCAAAGCCACGTTGGCGCTACAATAACGGCGAACAAAACTATTCAGACGAGTCTACAAAATGAACGTGGCGCGTCCGTCTATACATCCACCACATGGAATTGCAAACAAGAAATGTAGAAAAAAATGCGAATTGCGCGCCGTCTCGTGGCAGGCTGTTCGCAGCACAATTAGGTTCGGTTTCGAATTCAAGTTTGACGCACACACAATTTTTGATGCAATTTTTTTTAAAAGCCAATAGACCTCTTTATTTATCGGATGTATACGACATTCTAGTGGTTGTACACGCTCTGCGACAAAATATTACTAGCTATGAATTAGTTATCATTGCTTTGAAATTTATCTTTTTCGTTTTGAGGATTGAACGTTCGCGAAGAGTCCTGAACTAAGCACGCATTCTGACGAGTGCACCGCGTTCATAGTGGAGCATGTTAAAAAAAAAATACTGCTTCGAACTGATTTGCCAGGTTTTGCTTCGTTTTCGTAAGCGTCGGAGGCTTCCGTACGTTTGCGAGAGTTGCTGCTAATTACTATTTGCGCTTAGTGCGAAGTTTTGACTCGTTACTTTCTCGCTCAGCTTGAAAGTGAAATACATGAAGTTTTCTAAATATACAGAACTCTATGGCGCAACGAGTCTTCCAGCGTGCTCAATGTAGCTGGTTTCGGTTTCGCCTCGATTGGGGCCATGAACTTTGGCGATTATCTTCTCGAATAAAGTGGGTTTTCGGAGATTGTTAAAATTTGCGTGTATCAAAATATGGTGTCCTACAAACTTTTCAGTACAGATAACGACAAGTAATCAAAGTGATACAAAGTGATAAGAGTTTTTATTTATAGCTCAACAGAATTTAGACTGATTGATTGATTGATATGTGGGGTTTAACATCCCAAAACCACTACATGATTATGAGAGACGCCGTAGTGGAAGGCTCCGGAAATTTAGACCACCTGGGGTTCTTTAACGTGCACCCAAATCTGAGTACACGGGCCTACAACATTTCCGCCTCCATCGGAAATGCAGCCGCCGCAGCCGGGATTCGAACCCGCGCCCTGCGGGTCAGCAGCCGAGTACCTTAGCCACTAGACCACCGCGGCGGGGCAGAATTTAGACTGAGGCACGGCAAAGATATATATATATATATATTTATTGTATGCGCTAAGGTACAAAGAAGGCAAAATAACTACCAATATGGATAGGATAGTTAAAATAGCGGAGTTTTACAAAGATCTGTACAGTAGCCGGGACAACCACTCCTTTAATACTATAAGAACTAGCAGTAACCCAGATGACACTTCACCAGTAATTATAAAATAATTCAGAAAAGCCTTGGAGAGCATACAAAGAGACAAAGCTGCTGGTGAGGATCAGGTAACATCAGATCTGCTGAAAGATGGACAACAGATTGTGTTAGAAAAACTAGTCACCCTGTTTACGAAATGTCTCCTGACGGGAAGGGTACCAGAGTCTTGGAAGAACGCTAACATCATCTTAATACATAAGAAAGGAGATGACAAGGACTTGAAGAATTATAAGCGCATCAGCTAGCTCTCCGTAGTATACAAGCTACTTACAAAAGTAATTGTTAACAGAGTTAAGAAAACATTAAAATTCAATCAACCAAAAAAAAAAACAAGCAGGATTTGAAACAGGCTACTCAACAATCGACTACATTCATACTATCAATCCGGTAATAGAGAAATGCTCAGAATATAATCAACCACTATACATAGCCTTCATAGATTACAAGAAGCCGTTTGATTCAGTAGAAATATCAGCCGTCATGCAGACACTGCAGAATCAGGGCGTCGATGAAGCATATATAAACATCCTGGAAGAAATATACAGGGGATCAACCGCTACGATAGTGCTTCATAAAGAAAGCAACAGAATACCAATCAAGAAGTGTGTAAAGCAGGGGTATACAATATGCCCAATGCTATTTACTGCGTGCTTACAGGAGGTTTTCAGAGGCTTAGAATGGGAACAGTTAGGGATAAGAGTTAATGGAGAGTACCTTAGCAACCTGCGCTTCGCCGATGACATTGTATTACTGAGAAACTCAGGGGACGAACTGCAACTCATGATTACGGACTTAGACAAGGAGAGCAGAAAGGTGGGTCTTAAAATCAATCTGAAGAAAACGAAAGTAATGTACAACTGCCTTGGAAGAGAGCAGCGTTTTGAGATAGATAATAGTCCATTTCAAGTTGTAAAAGACTATGTCTACTTATGGCAGGTAATAACCGCAGAGCCGAACCACGAGATTGAAGTAACTAGAAGAATAAGAACGGGGTGGAGCACATTTTGTAACCACTCTCAAATCGTGGCAGCTAAATTGCCTCTATCCTTCAAGAGGAAGGTATATAACAGCTGTATCCTGCCGGTACTTAGCTACGGAGCAGAAACACGGAGACTTACAAAAACGGTTCAGCTTAATGTGAGGACGAAGCAGCAAGCCCTGGAAAGAAAAATGGTAGGTGTAACCTTAAGATACAAGAAGAGAGCAGAGTGGATTAGGGAACAAGCGGGGGTTAAGGATATAATAGTTGAAATCAAGAAGAGAAAATGGACATGGCCGGACATGTAGCGCGTAGACAGGACAATAGCTGGTCATTAAGGGTAACTAACTGGATTCCTAGAGAAAGCAAGCGGGTTAGGAGGTGACAGAAGGTTAGGAGGTGACAGAAGGTTAGGTGGGCAGATGAGATTAAGAAGTTTGGGGGTATAAATTGGCAGCAGCAAGCATGATATATATATAGGAGTGTTTACTGACATGCTTTGGCCGCAAATAACACACACACAAAGTAAAGAAACACTCAATGACAGGGGTTTCTTTACTTGGTGTGTGTGTTATTTGCAGTAATAAGTACACCAGGACATAGAAAATTTGCGTTCGCTTACCAAATACAAGACGAACAATGTCGAGCTCCGCTGCCCATCGTTTGCCTTTTCTTCCAGTATAGCTGTACAGTACGGCTACACTGTCATGAAGAAGCCTCTTCATTACTCTTTTTGTGGTCGTGCTTAAGTCACAACCTCCAATTTGGCCCAGTTCTTTCACCTTGAATGAAAAGATGTTGAAAGAGATTCACACAATACTTTTGTAGTCCTGAAGAAATGTCAGTAATTTTGAAGCAACACATTATGTTATTGTTGAACCAGCTTGCAGCACCTGCAATGAACAGCAACACTTACCAGTGCAGAGAAAATTACGCTGTTTTCGAGACTAGCTTCAAGTGTCCTCAATTCTTCCTCAATTGTAGCAGGGTAGAGGGGCATTTCATTTAAATCCATGGCATTTTTAACTGTGGTGTCTTGATTTAGGCAATGCTCAATTCTTGTCAGAATTGCACTTTGTGCAGCTAGCTGCATTATTAAATGCTCAACCTGCGTGAGCACTTTTGCATGAACTGATGGAAAGAAAAAAAATGTACCATATGATTTCAATGTCATGTCGATTTTTGAACAAAAGAAAGGCACAGCATATTACCATAGAAAAAGAAAGAAAATAAAGGTTGACAGATCGGTTGCTGATGCTCGCACTTGAATAAATGGCGAATGATACAATTTTCTCTTGATTAGATTAGATTAATGTAAACTATTACACAAAACAAAAGAATGAGTGAAATTAACTGCTATACTAAGCAACAACTTTTCTTGGCAGTGCACGGAAAGCTACGGAGGTGGAGATTCTGCACATGTAGCACTACACGAAGTAGTCCGTTTTGGCGTGCGTCTCTTAACGCTATAAAATGTGACGGGGGCGCACCATCAGTGGTTCATGTATAGACGCAGACGTCGCTTAGCGTTTGAGGTGCACGTAAAAAGGTGGGATTTCTTTGTGCGCTCAGAAATGCGAAATCACAACAAATAAATTAAAGTAAATACAATGATCCTAATGGTGGGAACTACGACCTGTCTCAAATTGCTCTTCATAGAAAATAAAGGGGGAACTTCTATCTATATTTCATGGTGAAAATACGGGCACTATTATGGAACTACATTCACAGGCGGTAGGATGCCCGTGACTTTGGCTCTGTAGCTTTCGCTGCAACGCCAAGACAAGTTGTCACTGAGTATAGCACAACATCTATAATTTTTTTTAACCTCAGTATTTTTAAAAAGACCGAGTATGATAGAAATAAGCTTATGCATGTGGCAGACAGTAGATGTGAAAATTGCAGAAACACCAGCCATGAAAATGATTCTAACAAGGGCTATTGCATTTGGTTGTGTAGTTATTCCTTTGTGACCCGCACTTCGATAGGCTGTCTATAAATACGAGAAAATTATATAATTTGATGCCAATGTTCTGGACCCAAATATAAGCAAGCAGAAGTGTTAGAATAAACTGACATATTTCACAAAAACTTCTTATAATTATAACTAATCATGTAATTATAGTGAAGTCAGTTATTCTTTTTTTCATAAACCGTATTGAACGACCCACTCAAATCACATGCAATGATCATATGGTTAGATTGACCAGCCTAAGAATGTAAAAGTATTTTGAATTCCTACTGGGACACACCCTGCCTGTCCCAAACACAGTACTGCTGTCACAAACCAATCGTGTGCAGCAAAATATTTCAACAAGAGGCGGTATAAATAATTTTTAAACAAGAAGAATGCCTAATTTACCATTTTTTCAGTGTTTGAGGTCTATTTTTTCTAACAGTGCACAGAAATGGCAGAAGAAAGTCACGTGTCTAAAAAGGGCACTGTGTTACAAAGGGTTATACATGCAGACATGACAAAAAGAGAAGAGAAGATCAACAACACGAATGTCAAATGGGAACTACCAAATAGTTGGCTTTTGTGTTGTTTTTTCGACTTCTTTATTTAATTGAGTAGATGCCTAACTCCTATGAAGAACCCATACAAATCAGCTCAACTTGCAGCTATTCCAACAATATGTCCTTGCCATTTATAATCAATAGATTACATTTCACTCATTCGTTTATGTCAAACTTTACTTGCCATTTCCACAGTGACGGCACTAAGGAGCTCCTGTGTTTGCCTTTTTTTCCGAATTCTTCAATGATGGGAGGTCACGACCTGCCAGATAGGATTTAAAAAATCCATAGCTTCAGTTTTAAAACTTTAAATCAGTCGAGCTAATCAAGAAATAAATTTTAGAAACAGCGCGCACAAGAAGCCCTTGCCCTTCCAGAGTATTTGTCTTAGACTTACTTCCAGCCTGAGAGCAGGGTGCCGAAACTGGGTCATCGTAACTTGGAGCTGGTGAGACTTCGACCTCACAACTCTGTTGAGTTAACATGAAAGAGTCCTCTCTTCGTCCTGAAGTTGTAGATCTTGGTGTGCCACTAATGAACTTATTTATGGTACTGTCTTGCAAAGCCTCTAGCTCTCTTTCTTCGGAACTGACACTTGACGAAGAGTATTCATCCATGAGCCTTGGAGGACGTCGAATTCGTTTCTTAGGCTGCCTCTCATCTTCCGTTGTTAGTCCGTATAGCTAGTCCTCAGCCTTGGCTTCCCGCCTCCTCGCAGCCTCATAACTGTCTGAGGAAGGATATGAACTATGTGCAGCTACTCTACATCCCATCTTTCCTTCATAACTCATGCACAAAACACAGAAAAAGACAAAAGATCAAGGATGCGGAGAAGGATATATTCACATTATGTTGGCACACAGCAGAAGGGAGCAGCTTAAGTTACATTAAGAGGAACTTTAACATGCAAGAGAATGACAAAACATGAACGGCAACAAAAACATGGTTGCGCAGGCTAAAGACATAGACAAAAAAAGGCCCATTCGAGACACCACAGCGCTTATAGCACTGTGGTGTTTTGAATGTACCTTCTTTGGTCCATGTCTTTAGCCTGCACTCAGTCATCATGCTACAATACCAACAAGCCCAAATCGCCACCCCCGTGAAGGGCGATAATGAAGGCAATAAATTTGTGATGCTGGTAACCTAATAGCAGCTATTTACAAGAATGGCTTATCGAGGCAACCATTTATATGGTTAATGAAAAATTTCAACTGGCATTGCTATCTAAATTTATTGTGCAAAACTCATGCTTTCTCAGCTATAGCACTGACCACCTCCTAACAGTGCCAATATACCAGCCAGTATAGCTGAACAAAATTTACCTGTTGTTGACAAAAAAGCACCGGAATACTGAGTCCAATAGGCTTTCGGTTCAATTTTGTTTTTGATAGCCGACGTCACTTTTGTTGCATTTTTGTACGGAGGCCAAAATACCTTGTTGCCCTGAACCCAACATGATGGCACTGCAGCAACGTCTCCACTTTCTTTGAAGTGAATGACTGAATACATCTGGAAACATTAGGTAACATTATAAGGTCAGTAAGCCCACATGAACTTGCGCTAAAATAACAATAACTCAAGAAGCATAATGAAATTAGGTTGCAGTCTTATAAGTAGCACCGAGCCCTGTGTAAACACTGCAAAAAAAAAGAATTGGCCCCTTATCTACATGTTACACTGCAAATGTCGTCGAAAGACAATAGTCTTGCGTCTGAAGAGAGTGAACAAAATGTTCATTTGATGTTCTGTGCAAGAAAATCGGTGAATGGTAGTCTGGAGGCGCTGTGTTAGAGTGCCTCGAGAGTGAAGCAGAGGTGAACGAGAGCATAAAGTCACGTCACAAGTAAGACATGAGCGCTATCTGGCATTTATCTGGCAGTTATGTGGATTTAAATGTATAGGTTTGCTTGTACTTAGCCTCTTGGTGATGCGGCGGCCGTGGCCTCGACTTTAGCAGCATGACAGCTGATATACAGCCACAGAAGGTAAAGGGAGAAGTTCAGGGGAAAATGGAAGCTTGAAGACAAGATAAATTTGCGAACACGAGGTATCGTTGGAGCGAACGTTTCGAGAAGCGGATTTGTTTCAGCCTGGCAAAACCTTTCAAAATGTTGGCTCCAACAACACCCCGTGTGCAATGATTTCTGCTCTTTACAACTTAAAGGTTATGCAAATGTCACAAGAGTACTGCTGGTCACAAGAGTACTGCTGGTCACAATCAAGCCCGATCATTTCTCGATCGCAAAACCGGTGACACAAGGGCGCTTTTGACCGCAAACAATTAGCCAACGCATTGCGTTAGAGCCCGATCCGAATCAATTTTGGCGCAGACATCGCACAAATAGCGATTGGACCTGATCGCGAATAAAACTGACTGTACCGGTGTCGCACGAGCAGTTACGACCGCACAAAGGGCCGATCTGGATGAGGCTTAAGCCGGATCAGGTGCTCAGCCCCTATCGCAACGCGATCCAACTTTCAGATTGCGCTGCGCCAAACTCGATCCGCGGATTGGTCTTTATATCATCGTGGTTTCGACGTACAGGGTTGGTCAAAAGTTCTTAGGCCACTATCCCATGTATTTTTATGGCAGCGTGGCCTGGAAACTGTTGACCCCTCCTGTACTTTAGTGTCAGCCACGGCGCGGTTCCGCGTGACATTGGTATTACGTGCATACAGTAGTTTCACTTAATCGAGAGTAGCAGCTTTAAAGTGCTATGAAGTCATTTATGCTTACCTTCATATACTATCTTCACAAGCGTGAACGAAAAGCGCGCCGGTCTCGTCGGCACGATTGTCTACGCTATGGTGGCTAGAATTGGGAGGTGACGCCAACGGGAGCTCGGAGCCGCTCCTTCGTTTCGAGCAGCGCGGCGGTGGCGCTGTCGGCGGAATGGTGATGCTAGTTACGCGCGCGCGCCTTGAGCGCGCGGACCTTTCAAAGATGCTGTTGCTGAAGCATGATTCAGATAAATTGGCGATTCAGATAACTCACTGTGACGATGGCTGATAGAACGCCATTTCAAGCATTAAAAGAAATTGGCTGCCGCTGCAAGACTTCTGTGACGTTGAATCTGCGCAAATTATAGCTTTCGTTCGCATATCCCTGCAGTGTTTTGGAGTGCAAGGCGACGGCGTTTTTTTTAAAAAAAATATTACCAAAGTTCTGGGCGAGGAAAATAAAACAAATATTTATTGCACATCATAATATTGTCACAAAGACACAGGCACACAGGTACAAAATAGGGCGTTTACTTTCGCAACCCGAGGGCCAGAAACGCGAACACCAGAGCACGCGCACACAGAACTACTTCGTTGTCCTCTTCAGAGGCTGGCTACTATAGTTGCCAGCCTACCTTGCGTCAATTCCCCCCTTTCAAGAGAGACCGTCCCGGTCGATTGACTGAGATGCTAGAGGTGGCCGTGAAAGAAAAAAAATG
The DNA here is from genome assembly GCA_013436015.1 of Rhipicephalus annulatus. Classification (NCBI taxonomy): domain Eukaryota; kingdom Metazoa; phylum Arthropoda; class Arachnida; order Ixodida; family Ixodidae; genus Rhipicephalus; species Rhipicephalus annulatus. The sequence goes on along the minus strand of WOVY01012758.1, from coordinate 79,069 downwards.
ATCACGTCAATGAAAAAAAAAAAGCCCACGCTGTTGTGGATAATAAGACAAAGTTCGAAGTGTTCATAACTCGCGGGCGTGGTACGGTTTCATCCGTACCACATGGACTACTTCTGGACGTGGACGTCTTCGGTTTAAACTGGTGTCGGAGCTTTGGGGAACTACCTCGTAATTCACGTCACTGAGGCTGCGCACAACTTCGTAAGGGCCAAAGTAGCGCCGCAATAGCTTCTCCGAAAGCCCACGATGTCGAACTGGTGTCCACACCCATACATAGTCACCTGGTTGATAGTGGACGCTCCTTCGGCCTTGGTTGTAACGGCGAGCGTCGATATCTTGCTGCGCGCGAATGCGGTTCCGTGCAAGCTGGCGGACTCCCTCGGCTTTCTCTACGAAGTCGTCAACGCTGTCATTTCCGCTGTTGTCCTGGTCTACGGGGAGCATAGCGTCTAACGGTGTTGTGACGCGACGGCCATAAACAAGCTCGAATGGTGTTAGGTCTGTGGTCTCTTGAACAGCGGTGTTATAAGCAAACGTGACGTACGGCAAAATTTCATCCCACGTTTTGTGCTCTACATCAACATACATAGATAGCATGTCGGCCAATGTTTTGTTTAACCTTTCCGTCAAGCCGTTCGTTTGGGGATGATAAGCTGTTGTTTTTCGGTGGTTGGTGTACGTCAGCTTGGTGACTTGTTGCAATAACTCTGCCGTAAATGCTGCTCCGCGATCAGTTATGAGAACAGCAGGTGCACCATGGCGCAAAACAATGTCGTGGACAAAGAATCTGGCAACTTCAACTGCAGTTCCCTTAGGCACAGCTTTGGTTTCTGCATAGCGAGTCAGATAGTCGGTCGCGACAATTATCCACTTATTTTCTGAGGATGACGTAGGGAAGGGACCAAGAAGATCCATTCCTACTTGCTGAAATGGTGCTCGAGGTGGATCTAGAGGTTGGAGGAAACCGGCGGGCTTTGCGGGTGGAACTTTACGCCTCTGACAGTCACGGCAGGTGCGGACATAGCGCTGAACGGACGAATACAGCTGTGGCCAGTAGTACTTTTGTCGGATGCGCGCTAATGTCCTAGCAAAGCCTAAGTGACCGGCCGAAGGATCGTCGTGGCACGCCTGCAAAACTTCCTCACGCAGTGCCATTGGAACGGCGAGGAGGAAAGTTTCCTGGCTGCTCTCAAGATTTCCCTTGTAGAGAACATTGTTCCGCAGGCAATACATAGTCAAACCACGCGAGAGTCGGCGTGGGACGATAACGTCTTCTCCTTGAAGATGCTGGATGACAGGAAGTAGCTCAGTGTCCTCACGTTGAAGCTCAGCCATCCGCACCACATCGACGATGCCAAGAAACGGTAAATCTTGTTCAGTGTCAGATGACGTCGGGGAAATAGGAGTACGAGACAGTCAGTCAGCATCTGTATGCTTATGTCCTGATCGGTAGACCACCGTTATGTCGTACTCTTGAAGGCGGAGGCTCCAGCGGGCGAGGCGGCCTGATGGATCCCGTAGATTGGCAAGCCAACAGAGCGAATGGTGGTCACTGACCGCTCGAAATGGCCGGCCATATAAGTAGGGTCGAAACTTGCTAATCGCCCAAACGACTGCTAGGCACTCTTTTTCGGTAGTAGAGTAATTAGCCTCTGCTCTTGTGAGACTGCGGCTCGCGTAAGCGATCACACGCTCTGCACCGTTCTGCCATTGAACTAGAATGGCTCCGATTCCCACGTTGCTGGCGTCTGTGTGGATCTCGGTGTCGGCTGTGTCGTCAAAATGTGCCAGCACTGGAGCTGTCTGCAGTCGATTGCGCAGCTCTACGAAGGCTTGTTGTTGTTCTTCCGTCCATACGAAAGGTACATCTGGCCGTGTCAGTCTCGTAAGAGGTTCCGCCATTTTCGAAAATCCTTCGACAAAACGGCGGTAGTACGCACAGAGTCCGAGGAATCGCTGAACAGCCTTTTTGTCTCCAGGACGAGGGAAATCGGCAACAGCAGCCAACTTCTCCGGATCTGGTCGAACACCCCCCGGGCTAACCACGTGGCCGAGAAACTTGAGTTCCTGATAGCCGAAGTAGCACTTTTCGGGCTTGATGGTAAGGTTCGCTCTCCTTATTGCAGTGAGGACACTTTTAAGCCTTGAAAGATGCTCGTCAAATGTGGTTGAAAACACAACGACATCATCCAAGTATACAAGACACGTCTGCCACTTTAGTCCAGCTAGTACAGTATCCATCATGCGTTGAAACGTGGCGGGAGCGGAACAGAGACCGAAAGGCAGCACTTTGAATTCGTAGAGCCCGTCAGGCGTCACGAACGCGGTTTTCTCACGGTCGCCCTCGTCAACTTCAATTTGCCAGTACCCTGACTTGAGATCTAGTGATGTGAAGAACTGGGCGTGGCGTAGACGGTCTAAGGCGTCATCAATCCGTGGCAGGGGGTAAACGTCGCGTTTCGTGACTTTGTTAAGCCGTCGATAGTCGACGCAGAAGCGTAGTGTGTTGTCTTTTTTCTTTACTAAGACAACAGGTGACGCCCACGGACTTGTCGAGGGTTGGATGACGTCATCATTCAGCATTTCTTGAACTTGACGCTTAATCACCTCTCTTTCCTTCGGGGACACACGGTATGGATGTTGGCGAAGAGGCCGCGCCGACTCCTCGGTAACAATGCGGTGTTTTGTAACGGTGGTACGCTGAACTTTCGATGCTGTGGAGAAGCAGTCCGAGAATTCCCTCACAAGGTTTAGCAGGTGCTCTTTTCGTGAATCTGGCAAGTCTGGATTAACGTGAATGCGACTTCCCAGGTCAGCACAAGCTTTTGCATGCGGTGAAGTCGTATCCAATGTGCCGATATCGAAAAAGTCGGCGATTTCACTGAGGAAAGCGACAGTAGTCCCTCTAGGAACGTGCTGAAACTCATTGCTGAAGTTGGTCAGCAGAACTCGAGAGCGTTTATTCTCTAACCGAACAAGGCATCGGGCTATGCATATGTTTCGTTTGAGAAGCAGCGGGATATTTGCCTCAGCAATACCTTCATAGTCGTTGAATTCGTCAAAAACGTCGCAGGCTACCAAGGTGAACACGCTACTCTTCGGCGGTAACGTGACGTCATCGTCAACAATTCTCAAAGCATTGACGTAACTGCCGTGAGGGTTGCACGCTAAAGCGTGTGCCGTAGAAAACGTCACTTGCGACTGTTGCAAATCAATCACGGCTCCATTATCACGCAGAAAGTCCAGTCCGAGAATTAGGTCCCTCGAGCAACTCGGCAGTATTACAAAATCTCCGAGATACGTAAATCCGTGAATACTGACTCGCGCTGTGCACCGCCCCACCGGAGTAAGAAGATGACCTCCTGCCGTACGTATCTGCGACCCAGCCCACTGGGTAGAAACCTTCTTAAGCCTGCAGGCAAGACCCATGCTCATAACGGAAGTGTCTGCTCCAGTGTCAATTAGCGCCATTACTTCTTCGTCGTCCACAGTTACCGCAATGTTTGATGTCACCACCCTTCGCATCACGTTTGACTGCGTCTGTACATCTTTTTGCTGCTGTCGCTGTCGTCGTAGTGGAGGATCTTCCGTAGAGTCAGCGTCAGCGGCCTCACCTCCGGAGGTCGCTGAACTCAGTTTTCCCGACTTGCAGGACTGGGAGAACGGCGTCTTGGGGAGCCGCGTGAATAGGCTGGGCTCGGTGACCTGTAGCGAGCAGGCGACGACGAGCGAGGCTCTTGTGACCGATGTTCAAAACTGCGACGATTCGAGATGAAACTCTCTATTTCTTGTGGTCGCTCGCCAGGTCTTGGGCGAGGGGCATTAGGCGAAAATCCACGGAGACCCACACGACGGTATGGACATGTTCGGTAGACGTGTCCGGCTTCCCCGCAGTGGAAACAAAGGGGCCTGTGGTCGGGTGTACGCCAGATGTCACTCTTTCTCGGCCTTGCTTCGGCGATAAACGGTGAGCTGCGAGGGCGGAAGCCTACCTCCATTTGCTGAGCCTGTCGCTCATTGGGGTAAAATACGCTGGTTGAATTGCACGATGGAGGACGTCGCACTGCTTCCGCGTAGCTCATCTCGACGCAGTGCCTCTGTTGTGGCGCCTCGGATGGTTGGGGAGCGTGAACGGCTTGCCGTAGCTCGGCGCGTACAATCTCCGCAATGGAGAGCTGAACTTTGTCTTATTATCCACAACAGCGTGGGCTTTTTTTTTCATTGACGTGATCATTTTTTTTTCTTTCACGGCCACCTCTAGCATCTCAGTCAATCGACCGGGACGGTCTCTCTTGAAAGGGGGGAATTGACGCAAGGTAGGCTGGCAACTATAGTAGCCAGCCTACCTTGCGTCAATATTAGGAAGATCTATTGCACATCATGGAATACAGGGTAAAATAAAATAAAATGAAAAAATACGCACATTTACATACGCTCGGGAGTAGTTAAAACATTGAAACATTGCACACAGACAGCGCATCGCTTGGCACTAAGTAATAAGAGGCATACAATCACTTTCCACTCGGCAAAAAAATCAATAGAGCTTAAAGTTACAATATCAAACTCAGAGCACGCGTCTAAGCTTCAGCAATTTCATTCTTTCCTGCTTAGCGTTTCGTTTGCTGTTCTGGGCTTTGACATGAAAGTGGAGCCTAGTAAGAACATAAAACTTGATAATTTTGTTTGTGAGGGACATACTGTGGTCAGGGCAGCCAACAAGTGTAAGCTTTCTTAACTGCAAGAAGGAAACCAAGTCCATGATGCTGTCAGGTTTGACTTCTGTAACACTGAAGCAGTGGGTAAAAGTGTTCTCGAGAGTGGTCACGAGTTCATTGAGCTTGACTGATGGGTACAGCAGGCCTCCTCGGTCAACAGCAGCCGTGAGGGATGCTGCAGCTGGAGATGGATCGTTCTCGCCTTGTAGGAGCTGCTGGCTGCACTCTGCACATTTGGTGCTTGCAACGCTTTTTCTTGCCACATATCCAGCCATGTAGAATATGAGTCTGGCATCGCTGCTTTGCACGACCATGTCTGCATGCTCGGTGCCGTGGCCGTATTCATTGAGCACTTCATGTGCTTCGGCAAGGTTTCCTACGTCAAGAAGCTCGTCTAATTTCCTCCGAGGAGTGAGGTCCTTTCCGTTGTCAGCTCCCAGCAGACTTCTCAGCAGTCCTGAGGACACATTGCTTCCTTTCGGTGGTTTTGCCAAATTCTGGAAGCTCAAAGTGTTGACCGAGATTAGGAACTGGGAGGCAGTCGGATGATCATTGCATCCAGACATTTGTCGGATGATTCCAAACAGCCTCTCCAGGGGGTCCTGACTCAAGCGGCATGTCATCATATAGCTGAAGTTCAACTTCATCGTCAGGTAGCGGAGAAGGTGTAGCGTGCTTGATAAGGTAACACGAAGCCCCTCGGCTGTACTGCGGCTTAGGAAACCTCCGGAGCCAGCAGCTGTTTCCCAATCGTCCAGGTAAGTCAAGAAGTTTTGAATGCACTTCTCGTGCATCCCTCCAGGCTTAAGTGCACCCGAACTGCACCTTGAAGTCATGGCCTCAATGAGCCTTCTCATTCTTTCCACAAAGCTGACTGTCGCCGCTGTGCTCCCATGCTTTTCTTCGATGGTTGCATTGTACAAGAAAAGGCCTCTGAGGACTTCATCACTGTAAAGCCGCACTGCATAATTTACCCTCATTTTCTCAAAGCCATTGGGATGCACAACCGATTTGCTAATATGAGGCATGGCTTTGAGAGTCGTGTCATGCTGTTCATCAAGCTTCCGGGCACAGTCAATAGGGTCAACACTGGCATGGCCTTCTGGCAGTTTCACGCCCGTTCGAACAATGGTGTTCCTCACACATTTAAGAAGGTGTGGGAAGTCCGAGATGAAGTGCAGAAAACGTTCTGGGTCTGTAGGGTGCTGCCTTCTACATACTGTGTTTTCTTTCATGCCGTGTATGCCGAATGAGTGCCACATGCTTCTGTTCCATGCAGCTCCATCAGTGGTGATAAAGTCTACGTGCAGACCGGCGTTTTCGCTCATCACTACTGCTTCGAGGATTATTTTGCCTAACGTCTCGGACTTCACATTGCTGCGTGATGCGAACACACCAATAATCTGGTGCCACGTGCCTGTAAAAGGCACGAACAATACTACAAGGCCATGGTCACATGCTACGGAGCGCTCACTCTCTGGTGTGAACTTCCCAAGGTCCACAAAACCTTCGATGGTGCCATCGGTTCCCAAGCTCAAGTGTTCAGATAGCTTAATCTCATCAATTAACAGCCCACCATGGCGCTGGAACAAGTCCATAGATTTTGTTTTTTCCGCCACAGCAGCAAACACTTTTTCGCTCAGGCCGAATCCACTCCTGTAACGCTTGAGATATCGACGTAGTGATGTTCGAGAAGGCAACGCCATGATGTTGTTTTTGCGTATATGCTCATAGAGGCGTGGGCTTTTCATGGACATAATAAGGCACTCTAGAGCCCATTCACTTTCATACTTCATCCCTTTCGTGGATTTTCTTTTAGCCGCAGCAAAGCACGCCTTGACTTGTTGCTGCTGCTTAATGGGTAGGGCCTTCACCGCTTCTTCAAATGCTGTAGAATCATTCCGTGCATTCTTTTCTTTCATTTGTTTGATGAGTGATTTAGCCTGCAGGACACTCAGGCGACTCCTTTTCGCTTGCGCTGTTCGCAGCTTAAGCCTGTATGAAAGCTTTTGGGACTGGGCCACATTTTTGCCTTTTCTTCGCCTGTAGGACTCACGATTCAGGAGTAGTCTTCTGAGGAGCTTGCATTGTGGGCAGGCTTTTTCTGGCGTTGGAGCAACCCCACGGCAAGATGGGCTGAAGGTTCTGCCATCAAAAGTCTTCTCCTTGTACTTTAAATTCACTCCAAATTCACCAGTTTTACCAAACCCTCTGCATAGTATCATGGTGTCGACGTCGCGAAGCAACTCTTCTGCCATTTCGATGTCGGTAATGTCAAGGGTCTTTATTTTGTGGCTTGCACAAAAGCTGTCGCTTGAAGTTTGTTTTCATCTGATGTCATTAGCACATACTTGTCAATAGTCAACTTGTCACCATCTAGTGCGCAAACTGTAAACACCGTGGCGTTGTCGGCTCCAGCAATTAGATGTCGAGCCCAGTAAGCGCTGGGAAGACCACACTTGCGGACGTCGGGAATTGCGGGCACATTCGGAACAGGTATTTGGTTACTGTCGCTTTCTGTGCTGTACGAGCCAGCTGTCTCCTCGCAAGCAGACGTGCTTGGTTCCTGACGCCGAATTTTCGATGGTAGGCCGCAAGTGGATGTTCTTGACGTCCTTTTCTTCGGCACTTTCTTTGAAAGATACGCAGGAACATTTGGGAATATGGTTGGCACCGCGTCAGATTTCAGCACCGGTTTCCCTCGAGGAATCTGAACAGTTTCGCCGTTTATCACATGCGTGTAAAAACGCTCAATAAACTGCTCGTCGAAATGAAGCTCACATAGCGCCGACTTCACGTCCAACGACTTGTCGGCACGGGGTACGGCTCGTTGCCAGGCTTCGAAGAGGGCAGGGTCTTTGGGAACAGAGAAAAGAGAACCACGCTGACCTTGCTCCCTCGATGACACATAGCCGCTCGTGCAGCCAGGAGCAAAGCAGTGGCGTTGCCTCGCTTTCGTAGTGCCGGAGTTCATCCTAAGGTCGGCACTCACACTGTCATGTCAGCAACTAAATACATTTTGCCATAAGCGAGACATCAACGCGGAAAACTGCACACACCCAGACACGCTTCCAGAGGCGAACCAGCGAACCCAGCGGCGAGTCGACGAGAGAGCGCGGAGCGCGCGCTTCGCCCGCATCATGGATGGATGGATGCTATGAGCGTCCCCTTTATAACGGGGTGGTGACAAGTATGCCACCAGGCTCGACAAAAAAAAACCTTTTTTCTTTTTTGATGTTGGCCTAATGCCTCTACTTCGATAAATTCTATCTTAATGGAAAAAAAAGGTAAATTTTCAGCTTAAGTTCTCTGCCATTTACGGCACACTGTCCATATTTTATTTTTCAAATATTTATTTTTGTCCTTTCTCTCTAATGTTCTGCCACCAATACTCTAACCGTCTCTTACTTATTTCAATCGCGGGTGTGTTCAGCTCTCCATTGTTGTCCCTAAAACCCAAGGCCTCCTGTAGGCTCGTGCCCAAACGTACCCCTGGGTGGATATCTCCACATTCAATCAGAACATGCTCCGCCGTTTCCTTATCTTTCCCGCAGCATGTGCATTGTTCTTCTTCTTTACTGAATCTTGCTTTATAACTACGCGTTCTAAGGCAACCCGATCTCGCTTCAAACAGTAAAGCGCTTCCCCTTGAATTATCGTAAAATGCCTCCCTCCTTATTTCATTTTTGCCCTTTCGGTAGTTACTCAAAGCCGGTTTTTTCTCCATAGCTGCCATCCAGTAAATCCTCTCCGCCTCCCTGACTTTTCCCTTAACGCTCTTTGTTGACATATGGCTTACAATACCAGCCGTATATTTACTAGTGAGTCTTCTAGTTCTTTTTCTCCACTGTGTGTCCACGCTCTTCCTATACAAATAACGGAACACCTTCTCTGCCCATCTACTCTCCTTCATATTTCTTAGCCTTTCTTCGAACCTTATTTTGCTCTGCGCTTCCCTCGCCTCAAAACCTGCCCACCCCATATCGCCCTTTACAGCCTCGTTTGTCGTCTTCCCGTGAGCACCCAACGCGAGGCGTCCCACAGTCCTTTGATTTACATCCATTCCCGATTGCACCTCTGCCCTCATGCACACCACTGAGTTCCCAAAAGTAAGCCCTGGAACCATTACACCCTTCCACAGACCTCGAAGCACCTCATACCTATTGTATCCCCACAACGCTCTGTGCTTCATTATTGCCGCATTCCTCTTTCCTTTTGCTGCCGAGGCTTTTTCCTGTACCTCCATGTATCTATCACTCTCATTTACCCATACTCCAAGGTACTTGTATTCGCTTACCCTCGGTATTTCTTGGCCTTGTATGGACACCGTCTGATCACAGGGATCATTGAATACCATCAATCCACACTTCGTTACACTGAATCCTAGTCCAAGAGCTTCACCTTCCCTTCCGCATATATTCGCCAGCTGCTGTATATCATCTCGACTGTCCGCAAATAAGACGATATCGTCCGCATAAAATAAACCTGGAAGCTTCTGCTCAATCATCATGCCGCCCTGTTTGTGTGACAGATTAAAACCAATGTTGCTACCTTCTAGCGCTTTTTCCATACTCACCATGTACAGCATGAATAACAGCGGGGACAAAGGACATCCCTGTCTCAGACCCTTGCTAACCTCAACGTTCTCTTTGCTACGCATTCCTTCCCACTCTATGCAAACTGTATTTTCTCGGTATATCTCCCTCAAAAGCTGTATACAGTCGTCGCCCATGCCCATTCCTTTCAATATATCCCACAAAATTTCCTGATTAACGTTGTCGTATGCCCCAGTGATGTCTAGAAAAGCCACGTACAAGGGCCTATTCTCTATTTTAGATATTTCTATACACTGAGTGAGAACAAACAGGTTATCGTCTAACCGCCTGTCGACTCGAAATCCGTTCTGAAGTTCTCCCAAAATATCGTTATGTTCGGCCCATGTTTCTATTTTCATTTTTACTGCTTGCATCGCCAACCTGTATAGTACCGATGTAATGGTTAGTGGTCTATACGAGCGAATCTTGTCCTTTTCTCCCTTGCCTTTATAGATTAAGTTCATTCTACTTTGTCGCCAACTGTCCGGTATTTGTCCGTCCTTTAAGCTTTTTTCTACTGCTTTTAACAATGCTTCTTTAGTGTTATGTCCTAGTTCGTTAATGAGGCTAACGGGAATCCCATCTAAACCCGCGGCAGTGCGCTTTGGAATTTTTCCTTCGGCCTTTTTCCAGTTGAAATTATCAAGTACTAGCTCTTCCTCTGTTGCTTTCTCCGCCACACTTTTACTCACCGGGGAGATCCCCTGGACGCTCTTTTGAAACGAATCGGCTGTTACCTTTTGGATGTAACCTAGCGCTTCGTACCCTTCCAATTGATTTCCTCCTTCATCTAGAATATGTTGTTGCGTTGTGACAGACTTCCTACCTAGCGCCTTTATGTGGCTCCAAAAAATCCTAGGCGCGGCCTCCTTTTTTTCGTGTATCTCTGTCATCCAGCGTTCACTTTCACCTTTAATTTTTGCCTCTACCAATTTCTGTACAAGGGATTTTTTCTCTAAATATATTTCCCATATTTTTTTGACTTCGTCCTGCGGCCGCTTCTCCTTTTTTGCCTTTCTATGCTCCCGTGATGCTTCGCGTCGCTTCTCGATCGCCTCCCGGATTTCCTTGTTCCACCAACTTTTTGGCTTCCTTTTTCCTTTCCAGCAAACAGTTTTCTTCTCGTTCCCTATCTCCTTCGTCATTAGATGTAACAGCTCACTATACTCCCAGTCCTTGCCTGGTATTTCGCCTACTTCTTCCTCGACTCTTGCGGCTATATTTATTATTTGTTTGTCATTTAAATACGAGCTGCCAGACTTTGATTCCATGCTCATATTTTCAGTTTCGTATTCCATTTGTAATGTTATTCGTTTATGATCACTACCCAAGCTGTTAATGCCTTCCTCGTCTATCCTCATTTCTGTCAGTTTGTGGTAAATTCCTTCAGTCATGAGACAATAATCAATACTTGATTGCCTGTTTCCGACTTCCCATGTGATCTGGCCGTCACATTTAGGCCCCGTGTTAACTATCTCCAGACTATGTTGCTCGCAAAGATCTAGTAATAACTTCCCATTGGTGTCTGAATATCCGTCAAGGTCATGTATGTGGGCATTCATGTCCCCTAGAAGGATGATTTCGGCCCCATTACCAAATTCCTTAATATCCGCACTCATGCAATCCACTATCTCCTGATTCTTTTCTCTGCAGTTATTCCCCGTCCACAAGTAGGCTACCCCTAGCCACGTTTCCTTTCCACCTACTGTGCCCAGAACCCAGAGGTGCTCTGAACACATCTGTTTCACTCTAACCCATTTGGCTCCGCGATGAATTAGCATTCCTACACCCCCACCTTTCCTTTCCGATATGGTCCTGTTACACCCTTCCCAAACATAATTTTCAATATGTGGTGGCTCTTCCAAGTCTCTAAGGTGTGTTTCTGTAACCGCATACACGCCTATCTGTTCTTTGTTTAACTGCTCCTCAATCTCTAACCATTTTGCCTTCTTTCTGCCACCCTGCATGTTTATGTAACTAATTGCAACACGCGCCTTTTTCCTTTTTCTTTTACCTTTTTTCTGGTTTTTCGCAATTCCACCTGTCAAAGCGTCCTCCTGGTTGTTTTCTCTGTTACGAGCTACCCCGGACTCCGAAGGGCCCGTGAGCCCCCCAAAAAAGCTACTGCGCGTCCTGCCAGTCGCCAGCCCACCTCGTGTCCAAGCCTCTTATCGAAATGAATCTTGTCTCTTTGGAATCCACCCCACCTGTGCACTTCCCTGTTTAAATCCACTACCTCGAAACCCTTCTCTCGACTAATTCGCCATATCTCTTTGTTTGCGTCGACAACCGCTCTTTGCAGGTTGACGTTGCGTACTGGTACTTCCGGTACTGTGCATACTACAATTTGCACCTGGGGGGACACGGCGCGCATGTCATCCACCCCTTTCGCCAAGGTCGTCGCTAGTCCTGACGATTCTTTTTTCAGGACGTCATTTAGCCCTCCCGCAATTACAACGAGGTTACGATTGTTAGCTTTAGCTGCGAGTTGTTCACCCGCTTGACTCATTACTGTCCCCAGCGTTTGTCCTGGGAACGTCCCTATCGCAACTCTCTTGTCGCCTTTCACCCTTTCTTTGATTGCCGCTGCGCATCGGACTAAATTTGAGTCACCGGCGATGATGACCTGTTCAGACATTCCTTCTGAAACCTGCACCTGGCTGCTGACTAGGTGACTAGCGTGAGTCACGGCTGCTGGTTTGCTCCCTCCCTCCCTCAAAACTACTTCCCGGTAGCTGGGCCCTGTGGCCAATGTATCTGCCTTTGTCATGCCTGTTTCCTTCATCTCTCCCGCACGGGGGGTCGTCGCCATAATGCTTCCGCCGTCACCTGCGTCTTCGTTCCCTTTCACGACCTTCGATAGGCCCTTCTCGGCTGACCGGAGCCTTTCTTCCATGGCTGACGTTTTCTCTCGCTCCTTCGCCAATGCATTCTCCAGCTCTGCGATTTTCTCCATGAGCCCACTCTGGACCGCCATCATATTTTTCATTTTCTCCTCGAACTCGCACTGTCTACACTTGGCGTCATCTTCTGCTTTCTCCTCCGCACTAACTTCCACCTTCCAACCTACCCCGCACTCTGAACACTTTACGGTCTTTTTGACCATGGCTAGCTCAGTTTACCGATGCCCACGTGTTAGAAAACTGTACTAAAATACACTGGTCTAAGCCAAAAAGAACCACAATAATAAATAAATACGCTACACTTCACAGCACCTGCGCATGCACGTGGTCGGTCTACGCGCAGACCTCAGCCACGTGGTGGCTGGAGAAAAAAAGACACAGTACAAAATACTAAAAAAAACGTACACCGTAATAGACCTAATCAAGCTTTACGCTAGCGCCTTACGTTCTCATAACGCTACAGACAGAGGCAAGCTGAAAACATGCAAAAACACTTATCTGTAGCTGTCATTCCGGAGCTCTCCAAAAACACGTCCGACCTCTACCACACTAGCCACCGCACAACCCTCACTATGCCGACAGGAGCGCCGTGGTGGCCGTCGCGGCGGCGCTTGAAAACGAGGATCGCGCGCGCTCGGCGAATATGCGGGCGCTGGCGTCACCTCCCAATTCTAGCCACCATATCTACGCTGGCCAAGAAACCAGAAAGATGCTTTCATGGTTGCCAACTTGAGCCAAAACATAGAAAAATTAAGCGCTGCATCAGATTAAAACGGCTAGTGCTGCAACAAAAAACATATTTTTAAAACAAAGCAGATTGTAATTCAGTATCGGAAGTTTTTGTTAACTAAATAAAATATGTTTTTTAAACATTAGTAAAATTTCACTAGCGCTACCTTCTCAATTGAGCAAAAACAGCGCTAAAAACGGGGCTGCACCCGTAAAGTGGCCTAAATTGTAAAAAACTAGGTTAAGTGGTTACAGTCAACGCCTTGTTACACTAAGTAGAGCCGTAAAGCAAGCTGCGCTAGAGCTGCAACGACCCATTGGCGAAATCAGCGTCGTGAAAGATCGTAATGGTAACAAATTTTGATGTGGGGCATCGTCTCGAAACGTATGGATACTGTGTGCATCATCTGCAAAACTGTAGGGTTCGTTCGTTATTTGTTTGTGTTGCGACTTGAATATACACTGGACGCTGACATTCGGCGCACAGTTTGGCCTTCACAGATCTTAAGACTCTCAGCGCTCGCCTACTGTGCTTTTGATTTGATCGTGGAAGGTGGTTGGTGCGTTGATCGATGCCGACCTGTCCCACCTTACGGCATGTTGCCTGGAATGTGCTAGCTGTGTTCAGCGTGTTACCAAATTAGGTTCAGTTCGTGGTGCAGCCCAGCAAGGGTAGCTAGCCCAGCTGCACACTGTCTTTGCGCGCTGTTTTCACGCCTTGCATTCATGATTCACCGAAGCGGCGAAGACGAGAATATGCCCGTTGACCATATTTTGTTAGTTGCGATAGCATGTATGTGCACGTATTGACTTTTGGCAGGACATTTCCTGACTAGTGTTCAGCTATTTTGACCGAGTGGCCGACTGCATGCAGTTGTACAGCCTATGAGGTGTGTTACTGGCACACTTGCGTTACGTCTCATATATGTAGCTTCCCTGTTGCTGTTATGGCTAAGGAGTTACGTTAGCGTAATGCTTTTCATGGGGCGTCTCATTTTCGGCCAATTTCATTCGGGCTGTGCTCCAGATAAAAATGTAGAAACTAACCTCATCCTATTAACGCAGTGCCTACAATCCTGACCGAGTTGCTATATCTCCATTAATTTAACCCAATTTCAAGGTGCACATGAGAGAAACGGTGTGAAATCTAATATTGGCTCTTGTTGAAATATTGTTGCACAAGAGCAGACTGCACACAGAGAATGTAAAACATGACTGCTCATGCCAAATGTTCCTACTGCTCTGTTTTCTTTTATGCACTGAAATTTAAACAGCCAGACTACTTTCACTGTCATGTCCTTATGTCTGGCTTTGTATAGTTTTAATAATAATATTATTGGGGCGTTTACATGCCAAAACCACAATATGAATATGAGTGCTCTGTAGCAGAGAGCTTTAGGAATTTCAACTATCTGGTGTTCTTAAACGACATTGCATGATACAATTGTCGGAAAGCTTAACTCGGACACTCCGCGGCGTGTCTTGGACTGGCTTGACTGAGGCGAGCCGCGAAACACTGGGCACTGTGTCCGAGATAATAGCTCGGTAAGCTTGGATTGTATGTTGGCATGCATGCGTAACAGCTCGGCAACAAAACTCAAAGCTGCGTGGCGCTGGTGTCAATCAAACTGCTTCAGGACATGTCGTGGAGCATTCGAGATAAGCTTACTGACGACTGTACATGAGCCTCTGGCATTTTGCCTGTAGCTTTGGCTGCTGATGTTGAGACGGTGAATGAAAACAAGCCAGAATGAGGAGCATTCTTTACATGCTCACGTTGCCATACTTGTTAGGAACAGTAATTCTTACTGAGATGAGAAATGTTTTGACATGTTAATTAAAAAAGCCCCTTAAATTATCTCAGATTCTGGTGGATGCGGACACTATATACAATATTTATATCGCTTCTAATGCAGTGACGTACAAGAATTGGCAAAACTTGTACTAGGCTGTTCAAGGCTTGAAACAGCAAAACTGTACGATTGTGAAGACTTATATAGTTGCTTCTAGGCTTTAGCTAGGTGATGCTAGGTTGTTTTTACGTTGATTCTTAGATCAAAGAAGCCCATAGACAGTCACAGGCACGACACGGTTATTCAAATTCCAGAGACAAAAACTCTCCCTGAAACTGAGCGTCCACACCTCTTATTGATCGATAGGCACGTCTTTAGCACAGGCCTTTCATTGCTTCGGGGTCTTCTCGCCGCTGCTGTTGCCTTTCTCATTTCCTAGTATTTTCTCATAGTGGCTCAGGGGTCTTCCGTTCGCTGTTGCTTTGAAACGATTTGTTGGGCTAACTGTTGCCTTCATCATTATTAGTGGACCAGGGGCGAGTAGTAAGATTTTTCCAATTTCTGTCACAACTGTTTCAATGATAGTTTTTTCCACTGACTCACGATTTCCTAAACAGCTTCGCTGATAGAAGTCTAAAGGATCGCAAAAGCCCTGGTGAGGTCACGCTACGATATAGTCTCTCAATTATCTTAAGTGTCTTGTCTTTTAAGAATTACCAGAATCTAAACGTCTTCTGAAGTAAGGTAGTTAACAATAGTTACAAAGCTTCTGGCTATTTTTATTATAACTTGCATTTTGCCCCTCCATGAGTCAAATTTTAGAGCTTACAAAACATGAATTGGCCCGAAATTAATCATCTACAGTTTGAATGCAGCCCAAATGAAGTCTATGGAGCTTGACCTAAACCGTGAAGTTATATTAATCTGTTCCAATTACTCTACTGTTTCTCGTACTGTACCAGCTAGTTTTGCTTAGATCACGACAAACCCAGGCGTGCATAATGTATACCTGCAATGCACAATCACTAGAATGTAGTACCGCGTGCATACATTTCAATATAACTTCCAAACTGCTCATCATACTTCAGCCCACACACATTACCAGAAGGCTGTCGACCTACCTCTTGTTTGCACCACGACCCACTGTCGCTCCTTTGCTAGACCACCCAGGACTGGAACAGTCTTTTCAAGAGCACCACCATCATTCAAACTTGGATAGCTTTAGCGAAGCCTTAGCATCTTTGTTTTATTTACAATAATTGTTTAGCTCACTCCTGCATGTAAAGCATTGGTACCTCAATAAAGAAATTGCATTACTGTTTTGACAACCGTTTGTGAGTCACCAGTGTTCTAGGGAATCACCAGGAGCATGCAAATTTAAAGCATCATTTGCCCAAGCCACACCAGCACTCCCCCACCGCAATGCGACCCCTCCCCCCCCCCCGCAAAGACTTAACTCATTCATGCCGACATCCATGGTAGTTTGGATATTAAAGTACATATGTACTTTAAAGTACATATGTTTCTCACACATCACTGTATTATATACCACAGTGATGTGTGAGAAACTTGAAAGCTACTACAAATACATGACCAAATGACAGCTGTGCATGACATTTCAAGCAGTAAAACCAATTCATAAGCGTGCATACAATAGTTGCAATATCAATTGAAGAATAGCCACAGATTGACTGCACTATATGTTATTGTAACTATCATTATTTGGTGTTACTTAGCAAAAACAAATTTCGTTTCTTAAATGATATTTAATGTTTTCTTTGTACATCATGAAGTATTTCTCTGCAGCTATAAGTTATTAAATTTCTTGATTAATGGGCATTTTCGGCAAATAATGATGGTAAAATATTACATGAACATTACTAGAATGTTTACCTGTTATGTTAATTCTTTGTGCAATTTTAACATTTCTTTAATGTTTGAAATATAACATTCAATGTTTTGTTTGAATGTTGCACTAATGTTCCACATTCAACGTTATTTTAACAGTGTATTTCTAATATATATATAACGTTTTACATACAACAAAGAAAGTTATATGTTTCATGTAAGACGTTTAGACAACGTTGTTGGAAAACATAATACATTTCTTCAACATTCAAAACAAAAATACAACGTTACTTTAATGTTAAGTGCTACCTGGGCAGTATTGTTACAACATCAGTGTTTGTCGTGTTTTACCAAGACCACTCTGGTACAGCTACTGGAGAAGTTAAAACCTTTTCGCACAGCAAATAAAGCTTTTGTAGCATAGTCTGTAGCTTAGTTGACACTTGTTGCGCACTGCTTGAATACTAAGAAGTCAAGAATGACAGAAATAATTCACACGCATTTTCATGTTCAAAACAGCGTGCCACGAATGTGTGTGAATTATTTCTGACATTTTCATCTTCTTAGTATTCAAACAGTGCGTCACACGTATCAACTATGTACAGCCCTGCTCTGGCCTTTCTATCTCGGTTGCCTGCAACACATTTACAAACAAAATTTTCAAGACACTAAGTTACAGCTGTGTTATCATATTTAACAAAACATATATGCAATATCTCAAATGGTGAAATTAACTCAGTACTGCTCACTTTTCTTTAAACAGCCCTGAACATTTTTTTTCATACGAAAGATGTGTGCTAAATAATTAAGGAGCAGGAGGGTGGAAGGAGGTTTTTGCAATGTCTGCACATAGTTTGACCTAAAAAGCCCCTAAATTACTTCGAGTTCCAAGACAACTGAGTGGTTACTTTCTCACATTCACCACCATTCGTACACAGATGCTACGTCACCCTTGCTACTTAATTGTTTTTTAAAGCACGTGAACAATGTCAGCATGAAGGGTTAAAACCATCTGCATTTCGGACTTATCGGCTATACATGCTGTCATGTTCGCTCGCCCAGTGAAAAGCATACCAATCAAGCGAAACTGGATGATTGCACCCAATAGTCATGCGAGACATGGCAGGACAAGCGTGTGTCACAAAATAATTCACGGCAGATATTTCTTGTATGTCGATCAATCGAGAGCCTATATGTCAACATGTGACATCAACAAACTGCTGGGGTCATAAATAGCACTTAAAAGATAGAAAATTTGTGACTTAATTTGCTTTACAAAGCTTCTAAAGTTTTTTCTGAGAAAAAGGCTTCCCGGATGTTCATCTTGCTAGCTTCTGAGATTCACAATGAACAAAAAAAAAGAGATTTCCAAGGGCTCGTCTTTCATTCTTACGATCTACATTAATTAGTACAAACAAGAAAATACTAATTAGTATGTAAATGGGAAGAAAGTAATGAAGACGAAAAGAACTTATTGCTGGCAGAGATGGGACCTGTAACCTACTAACAACCCGTCCGGTACTCTGCCACATGAGCTACTTCAGCGGTTTTCTAACCATCCGTGTACATTATAAGGTATGTATGTACATTTAAATCTAGGATTGTGTTTCCGCGTGGTCACTTGATCTTCAGGAAACAGGTGTCGCGACTTCTCTTGAAATACTTGAATGCTACAGATCTCGCATGTGACTGGTGATAAGTGACGATTATGTTTGAGGTATAGTGCAGCGAGCATGAGTACCAGCACAATACTGCATGTGGAATAGCGCAGAGGCCGCCATCTTATGAAGGCTTACGCCGCGTTAT
This sequence comes from Rhipicephalus annulatus, assembly GCA_013436015.1. Lineage (NCBI taxonomy): Eukaryota > Metazoa > Arthropoda > Arachnida > Ixodida > Ixodidae > Rhipicephalus > Rhipicephalus annulatus. The sequence continues at coordinate 60,680 of WOVY01012758.1, read as the reverse complement.
GCACCATTTTTATTTTAAGAGCCTGCTTGTCCTTAGATAAAAAACATACAAAGGACATTAGCTACAATTAGCAAAGAGGAAACTGGGTGGGGCAATTGCCTGCAAATAATGCAAGGCTAGATCCACCGACTACCTACAACATTCTTATCCTTAACCTTTTAAAACTAGGAGTGTTGGTCAGCGCCACTAGTAGTTAGTTATGACATGCGGAACAATGTTTTTTGTGGGTGTTAGCGTCACGACATACGAGCCTTTTTTATGAACTGGCAATTGATAAATAATCCCAGCACGCATATACACAATTTTAGAGTTCAGGTTGGCTTCTCCTCACATTTTATCATATCATGAAGAAGCCTGCTTTACGTACGTTTTACAGACATTTTTAGCAAATAAATAAACACAGAAACATGTTCATCACGGTTGCAGGCATCTTAAAAAATTATTTCTTAAACATTATTTTTTTTAATTTATTGAGCTGATAACAAAACTTACAAAACAACAGAAACTTGCATCGTTCAACATTTCACTGCATTCTTTTGTTTGCATTTTGGGCATTATCTACAGCTTTTAGATAAGGTTGTGTCAAACAAAAGAAACTAGCCTTGAAAAGTTCCCTTCTCTCCCCCATTTTTACTTATGTGCCTATCTTCCCAAGCACATGTGGTCTATAAGACTAACTTGGCGCACAAAATATGGATATCATGGAAAAGTGGATTTTTCCTGTCCAGGCACAAATGTGCTTTCAGGCTCCCTTTGCACACACAAAAAAAGATGCATTGCAGTGGAAACAGGAAAAGGGACACACTCCTGTGAGGGCGCCTCAGTGAATGCAGCAGGACACAGATGGCACTCAAAGGGACGCAAGCCCGGTGGGAAATAAAGCTGTAATTTCACAAGTCTTCTACTTGCTAACATATGTTCAGTGCTGGCAGGAATGCAGCCCTCTTTGTACGGACATGAGATACCGATGCTGCAAAAATGATGCCAATAATGAGGAACCAGCAGAAAAAAAAATACAGACAGGCATGCACACCACGTGTTGTGCTCTACGCATAAAATGAGAATTCACCAGCACCAAGCAATCTAGAGCTGCTGCACCGTTCACTTAGATACAAACTAACCTCGGTCTATCCTCACGTTATAGCAGCGGCAGGGCAGTGTGCTGATTCACGCGAGTCTTAAGCGAGTTCCCATTGCTCTCCACATCAATACTACACCAGAAGCCTGCTGTCAATACACAAAGGCTTGACTAAGATATAATTATTATTCATTATTATATTTAGTTTGAGTACATAGAAAATACAAAGACAGAGAAAATAGGTAGGGAACAGGCTGAGAACTGCCACCTATAGGGGCACCAAGCCTATCTGCTCCTTCGGGAAGGGGAGGCATAGAGGAAATAAGGGAAGAAAGAAGGAGAGAGAAGAGGAAAATTAAAAAGAAAGAGGAAAACACACACAGACGAAAAATAGTCACATGAAAAATGTCTGGAATCGTGACACCAAGTCTGTTTCGTTAAGAAAGTTAAAAGCCCTCTCCGAGTCCGGTCACGCCTAGAAGCACATCCTCCTGGGAACAATTCAGACAGGCGATACATAATCACCCAATTTCATCTTCATATGTGACAACAAACTTGGCACCTGACTGTTAGGCTAATTATTGCACTTTTATTACGCATATCAAGTACCTATATAGTGATGCATATAGTGAGCATCACGTGGCACTTGAATACATGAAGCTTATGAAAGAAAATGTGAGTGAAAAGTGAAGAAAGTTGATCAGAAGAGAGGAACGGATGAAAAAATAACATTTACAAGACCTTTATTAGCATCATAAGTTGAGATGCCAAAAATACAGGACCACTTTTGTGCATCTTTTTTCTCTATCATGCATAACTGCAACAAAAAAAAGGTCCACATAACTGAAAAATAGAAAATATTGCACCAGTACACAAAGACGGCGATAGGGTAGACGTAGGAATATTTTTACCACAAGTTTCCGGTAAGATACTTGAGCATATGATTTATTCATGCATTGTAATACATTTCCCCATAATTTTTTTTCATACATCTCTACATGGCTTTCTTGCAGGGTATTAATGTACGACCCAACCGAGTGCGTACTTGACTGAGCTACATGTTTTGACAATGTAAAAGTTAATGACAATTTTTTAGGAAGGCATTTAGTGTAGTGCCGCATAATCTTATTGTTTCCAAGTTATTCTTCCTCGGAGTTATAAACTCCTAGAATGGCTGAAGAACAATCTGACGGACCACCAACTATGTGTCATCATAAATGACACGACCTCGTCACTTGGACATGTGCAATCTGTTGTTCTCGAGGGCTCCATTGTTAGTTCGTTGCCATATTTACTTTTTTAAGCGATTGTTCACATGCCTCTACATCTACTACAACACTCTATGCTGATAGCTGTATATTACATCATCTCTTAAATAGTGTTTATTTCACTGCTGTATTACAGGCCGACCATGAGAAAGCTTCATTCTTGTGCGATAACTGGCACATCAACTTAAATGTAGTGTGAAGATGTGCCTGCAGCGAGCAGCATCGCCAACGCCCGGCTCTTTCAGCTCGTGCTTCGGTTCGCTGCTGTGCCGGTGTCTGCTGGACGGTTCATCACGCTGTCTTGCCGTTGTCGTTAACTACTAATAAACCTTTTCTCAGTTGGTGGAGGGTGCTGTTTATCCCCGTCGCTTCACCCTAGAGCTGCAAAGCCGCACGCTACCACCCGTCATGACTGACAACGCCAACCCATGTGCATTGTCACCCCAGTTCAACTGTCCCGGCACCCCTAGGCTACGGGACCCGAAGGTCTTCAGCGGTGTGGATGGGACCGACGTGGAAGACTGGCTCGAGCACTACGAGCTGGTGAGCACCAATAACAAGTGGGATGAAGCCGACAATCTGAGCCACGTCATATTTTATCTCACTGGCGTCCCATAATTGTGGTTTAACAACCACAAAAACAACATTCCCACATGGAGCGTCTTCAAGACGTCATGTGCCGAAGTGTTCGGTCGGCCGGCTGTCCGCAAGCAGCGGGCAGAACAGCGCTTGCGCGTCCGCTCTCAGCAGGCTGGAGAAAATTTTACCAACTATATTGAGGATGTCGTCGACCGTTGTCGACGCACGAATGACACCATGCCCGAGTTGGACAAGGTCAAACACATCCTGAAGGGCATCGACGATGGCGCTTTTCAAATGCTCTAGGCTAAAATCCAAGCACAGTTTCTGAAGTCGTCAGTTTGTGTCAGAGCTACGAGGAGTTGAAGAAGCAACGCACACTGACTCGCAGCCTCAGCCTGGTGGTGAGTCGCTGTCTAGTTTCCACTCCATGCCTGACAATTCACCTTTGCTTCAGCAAGTCCGAGCCTTCGTCCGTGAGGAAGTCGCCCGCCAACTTTCGCTAGTGCCCTTTACTCACGAGACCACCACCCGTCTACCTGTCCCTCTTCGCACTGCTATATCAGAATAGTCGCACAAGCTATTCCTCTTGCGCACTACGAGCCACCTCTATCTAGCCGTGGTCACTGCCCGGGTATCGCACAGCCGGTAGGCGCTCCTGTCGCCTATGCGCCAGCCGTTCAGCCTGTGGCCGCGCCCCTAACCTATGCAGTGCAGCCTGTGGCTCCTCCTGTCGCCTTTTCGCAAGAGATGCAGCCCGTAGCCGCGCCGCTCACATATGCAGACGCTGTGCGTAGGCTTCCGCAACCACCCTACACCGTGCGCTCACAGCCCACACACCCGGCTATTTATACTGCACCTTGGGCGGCAGTACCAGTCGCCAATCCCTGGAGGACGCTTTATAACCGACCGATTTGTTACGCCTGCTTCACCCCCGGACACGTTGTTCGCTACTGCCTCCGTCGACCTCAGACGTTCGGCAACTATGTCCGGTCGTCGCAACCCAGCAGCCAACCCTTCGTCCAATATGGGCCGGTCTCGCCACCTCGCTATGCCCCTACTGACCACCTTGACTTCCAACCGCAACGCGCACCCTCTCCTTGTCGGCGATCACCCTCCCCCATGCGTCGCCGGCCAGAACCTCAGACCAGGAAAACTAAGCACCGCAGTTCGAGAGGCAAGAACTCGGCCGTTTTCGAACTGTCTAAGCCCTCGCTCCTCTCCTGCTAACGTGGTCGCAGTAACTGTTGAAGGTTATTGTACTTTTGCCCTTGTGGGCACCGGCGCCGCTGTTTCTGTTATTGCCGCTAATCTCTGCCGTTTATTACACAAAGTGACGACGCCGCTTTTGGGACTGCCGCTTCACACCGCAAAGCGCACAGCAAGTAATGCCTCTCGCAGCCTGCACTGCAAGAACCTCACTTTAGCTTAAGCAAGCCTGGCTTTATCCACTCATTGCATGTAGAAAAATAGTAAAAACACATACAAATATTTCGCTATAATATCCATAGTGTCATTAGACCAACAATTTGTTTTTTAATTCTAACACAGTTCAAATTTGTAATAATTAAAAGACGTCTGGCAATTAATCATGAAGTATCGTCAATGTACCTGTTAAAGTAAGACAATAAAGAAATCGGTGCCTATAAAAAATTACTTGAATTGACTTGTTGGGACGTTCATAAGAAACGGACAATTTGACCTAACAATATTTCTTGAATACCTCTTAGAAGATCTTTCCGGTAGCTCCTAATTAATGCCATTAATATTATTTACTGAATTTGTTAATTTTATGAAGCAATAAGCAGAATGTTTGGTGATGTATAACGCCTGCCAACATGAAGACCTATTTGTTTCCCAAATTGCCTTGCCAGAAGAGCAAACATAAGGGAATATAAATGTATAAGTAGTAGAACAAATAAAGCAGACTAATCAATTTAAGAATAAAACAGAGATAATATTTTGGCTTTGCATTACAAAAGGCGTATTACATTCACGAGACTGAAAAAAAAAACAGTTCAGAACACTAGGTGAATATGAGATTCAAGCGGAGAACAAATGAAAAAGCACTTGCGCTAACAATTCTATTATAGTTTCAAGAGCTCTTTCAATAGAAACAGCAGAGAGAAAGCGGCATGAACTGCCAAATTATCGTCTGATAGGTAAGCGCTTGTTATTTTAGATACATCATCAGTGCCAGCGATACTACAGTTCGACGCTGGAGAGCGGCACCAGAATTGGTGCTCTCGTAACCGCACGCACTGAGGGACGTGGCGCTTTCAAGTGGCCAATGCTAAGTTTGATGGCTCTGATGCAACTACCCAGGGAAGAAATTTCGAAAACAAAAAGACTACGTAAGCCCTGCTTCACCGAAAGAGACACGCACACCTCATTGGCCACCCTGACTGTCAGAGTGGGATGAAAACTATAAATGTCATTGCCCTTAGTTTTATTCAGGTGGCTCAGTGGCACCAGCCTGAGCAGCGGAGTTAGGTCAGCCATTAATGCTTCGCAAGGTATAGCGTTCCGACCACTGTAAATTGTATCTTAAGATACACGATACATTATCAATTGTAACGGAAATACAGATACAGATAGTCGTCTTGAGAGACGTATTACGATACAGATACAAGATACTCAAAGATTATCTAATATAGTATTTCAGATACACGTATCTTCGATACCGCCCCACCCTGGTATATACAGTTACAGGTTGGATTAATACTTAGAGTGGAAAAAGAAAGAAGCCGGACAAGTAACAGAATACACACACCATCTAGCACACACTCACAACTATAAAAGTATTGTACGAGTTAAAAAAAAAGAAGTATCTAAAAAATGGGGGTGCAATGTGTGTTTTTATGACACACGCTGCACCCCCAGGCACAAAAGTCAAGCAACCAAGCTGTGTGTTTACAGTTGAATAATGAAGTTCACCCACTCAATTATTACATGACAAGAAATTTGACTTGGACAGATTGCGGCATTATTTGTGACATGATATACCACCAAAATCTGAGAAACGTGCTAATACATCGACCTGGTAGATGTGCATGTGGGCAAAAGAAGGCTATTTGCACTTAACTTGTGCACAAATGTTGACGAAACAATCGACATGCCTTTGACCGCATTTTTCTTTGCACACTGCAGACCTGTGAAATCTTGTGTGCACTACGGAACAAATGTGGCTAAACTTATTTGAGCAAACAAACGCTTCCGTATAGATTTCCAAGTCGCTTCGGTATACATTCTTCGCTTTGTATACATACATAGAATACGTATGTATACATTTGTATACACACATATTCTATGTATGTATACTTCGGTATACATACATAGAATAACTGCGTTATTTCTAGTTGCTTCATTTTTTACTGGTAGCAGCAGACACAGTGCTTATCTTAATTTGCCTTGCGAACAAATTTCAGCAAACTGATGCAACGATACGCAGGATACCCTGCCTCTTTGTGGCGATCAATTCCTAGCTGGAAACTACTGCTTATCTTAAATGCGCAAGTTTCTTTTTTCCCCGATGCCATCCGTAAACATGATGCCACAGTTTCTCATTTAACAACATTCGGATATGCCGGTGCAAAATTAAACACCGTGGTTTCGCTGTATCTGGACTATAGGTGTGCAAACATGCTCACAGTAAAGCAAAGGGATAATAAAGAGCAAAACCATTTTCCACGCATTAGTAAAGTACAGTTTCACAACGCTGAAAACACCACTCTTACCGCAACAGGAGACTTGGTAAGTTAGAAAATGCATGAAAAGAAAATAAGGGTGGAGACTCCACCTTGAAATTTCCACACGAAACCATCGTGACGTCCTACATTTTGAAGGCAACTGATGAATCCTATGTGGCTTCTAATCAATAAAAATCAAGTACATTGACATCTGTGGGTGCCATATACCTAAAATATGAAGTTTCAAGATATTTAATTGAGCCAATGTAGTGAAAATACAAAACTATATTTGGAAATTTTCAACGTAACACACAGAGATTTCAGTGCGTAATTGAAAAATAAAACTTCAACCTTGATTTTCTTTTAAAAAATGAACTAATGATAGTGAAATTTATAGCATTAGAGCTCTCAGAGTTCAGTTTGTCAACATCAACCAAGTCATTGTTCCTGTTTAGTTTCCCTTTAAGAACATGTACCAAGAAACTGCAAATTACCAAAGCAGGGCACCCCGCAAGTGAAGTCTAGTCCCATCCCTTTTTTCTTAAACACGTTTAGAACAAGCTCACTTATATGCACAGAGCATAACTTGTCAATCAAATCAAGCAATAATCTCTATGATTGAACATTAACACCTCTCTGCAGTCGGGTTAAACCTTATCACAGATGATTAATTGTTCAGTTTGTGAATAAGTAATTATTGAATAATTATGAATTCAATGTTACAGCTCATATTACTCACGACAGCTCGTTTTGACTGCATGTATCGGCATGCGGCAACACGCATGCGTATCAAGCCGTATACATACGCTCGGTTATACTCACTGCATGATTCCTTTAGAGTTTCATGCATTGATATACATGCAAGAGCCTTTAGACACGTGTAGTACGGTTTTTTCCTCGTTTCACATTATTCGAATGCGCCAACATGAAATAGAACTAGTTTTGCAGAACCCGAAGAATACTTCCCGCAAACACGCTCCCAGCGAAACTTAAAAAGTATGTGTCAAGAAACTGTAAATTATCAAAGCAAGATTTCTTGCAATTGAATTGTAGTCCCATCCCTTTTGCATTAGACACATTTAGAATGCACTCACTTATTTGCACAGCATATGGCTTGTCAATGCAAATAAGATTATCATCTCTATAGCTGAATACTATAACACCTCTTTGCAAATTGGTTCAACCCAATCATGGACAAATAATTGTTTAGCTTGTGAACAAGTAATCAATGAATAATTAGAAAGTCAGTGTGCCATCTCAGATTGCTCATGATAGCAATTTTTGACTGCACGTATCAACATGTGACAAATCTTATGCTGTTTAATGGCTACATCCTGTACAGTGTAATACCTACGCTGACTGCACCACTGCTTTCGCACATCATCTGTAGAGATACATGCAGGTGCGTTCACATATGTGTAGTATTTAGATTTTATTAACAGCCAACAGGCCATGACATTTTTTTTCATTCGGTGCTCCAATCGTGCCGACGAGTAGCAGGTGACGGAACAGCCAGCGCGCTTGATGTACAGGGCTCATGGATTCAAACCAGACATTGGTATCATGACTGGCATGCGCTATTGTTCATGATAACCGTTGCGACCAATCTGCTCTCTAAGCATAAGTTTGGCTCTGATCTACTTGTTCGAGTTGAAAAGATGCCAATATGACCCAAACAGAAGACTGTGGAAAGGAACTAAAATGGGTTACTTAGCCATAAATTGTTCCGTTTCAATCCGTGAGTACTGTAAAAACTTTTTTCAAAGGGCTCCAGGTGCACTGTGTGATAAGGCATGCAAACAACCAAGTGGAGCATAAATGAAATGGTTCCATGCGTTGCAAAAGGAGCCTAAGGCTGAATACTAAAAGCTAACTCACTTGACAGTTATAATAGACACAGACTACTGTCACACACTAAAACAGATATCCATGGACATATTAAGATAGACTACTAATATTTTCTCTAGTGTATACTGAGGTGGACATCTGAACACGTTCCTATTCCATGATTAAAAACGGTAAAAGCGCACTTAAAATGAGGAAACACACACACAGGTTGCGCTATGTGTGAGTGTGCCTTCTTTGTGCCCTCGTTTTCAGTGTGCCTCTACCGTTCTTAATATGTACTGACTAGGTAGTTGGTGAACAATGATGTATTTGATGACACGGAATACAAGAAATTGTTCTTTCAGAACTGATAAATGTTGAATATCAGATAGAACATAGCTTACTTTTTTTTGCCGCAATAAAATTTTTTTAGTCTCATTTTATATAATATTCGTGCGCTGTTTTTTTTTCCTATGGCACCACTGCCATTTGATCTAAATGAACTAATTTGCTCAGTAATGATAAAAAAGCTCCATGAATTTCTTTAACACACAGTTTTAATATCTGCCATACACCTCAATTAATATCTGCTGTTTCTTTCATGCAGCTATGAGCCCATACAAGGATCCAAAGTGTTCTATGACCACAAGAAAAAAAGTAGATGCCACACCAGGCAGAGCATATAGACAAATTCCACCGGACGTACAACACAAAAATGCTGTGGCGCTGTCTTTGTAGGCAAAAGACGCTCTGCCTACCGCAGTTTTTGCTGGGTTTTCAATGTCACATAGAGTGTTCTCAGTCAAGCAACGAGAAAAAAAAATGGTATGCCGACGAACTTCGTCACGGTTGGATGTGAGTCGCGTCTCACAACCTAGTTTTGTTTGTTGGCGCACATCACAGCCCTCAGTACTTATGGCTTTCACAACGCTTATGGCATCTCACAACGTCGTTTTGTTGGCGCACATCGCAGCCCTCAGCACTTATGCGAAAGTTACATGCGGACGTCGCTATAAGTTTACCAATAAAGTTGACATCGGCCTACCTGTGTTTACAAACATGAAATGGGTCTATAGAGAACATGTAGTGTAGATAGTAGCAGCATACATTTGATTTTCCTATGTTAAAATAAGATTTTACAACAAACTTGGTTTACACTCATCAATTAAAATGAAATATTTTGAAAATTTATTCTCATCTACATAACTGGTGCAATAAAAACACGTAGATTTGTTATTTTAAGCTTAAAAAGTGTAGCTCTCTGACAGAGTGTAAAGAGAACAAACACTCCCAAAAACTACCCACTCGGTCCACCAATAGTTTTCTTGATATTAACAGCAGTTTTACAGTTGCCCTAAGATGCAAGAACCCACAATGAGAAATATAAAGGCATTTTTTGTACAACATGTCTACATCAGTTTTTTTTTTCCCTTTCTACTGCGTCCAGTACTTTTATGGTAAGGTTGCCAGATAAAATTTCCACAGCACAGTGACCTCCCCAGAATATGCAAGCAAGAGAATGATGAGAAAGAAAATCAAGACAGACAGGATAAGTCGCACTAATCCTTTGGCAAGATTTCTCTGGTTTTTAGCACTTGTGCTACAATTGCAAGTCTGCTGCAACTTATGGCATTAGTCTTGAATACAAACGATAGAGAAGAAAAACTGAATACAACGCGCACAACACACACTCAGTTTGGCACAGTTTCTAATGCTGCAGTATCATAATTTTTTTCCTTTTTAGAGACTAAAAAGAGAGCTATTGTGTCAATCCTGAAGGCTCCCTTCAGGATTGACACAAATAGTTGTGCACTCTCCGTATCACTGTGTACAGCATGCAAACATGGCCTTTTTACAAGAATGGCACTATGCTAACTCCACAATCATTCTTTCTCCTTAGAATAGAAAAATAAATGTAGCCCTGCAGAATGCATACGTTCTCAATGGTTCTCAACTACAACAATTGACGTAATTGAGAGCTACACAATATGTCTTCAATACAGTGTAAACTACTTGGTAAACTACTTGCAAAAAAGTAAGCATGGCGTGAACTATCCTTTAAAAACACTATGGGTTGTAATGTAGCTTTTAGTCTGCTAGTGTTTGCAAAAGGTTTCTACAAATCTTTTTAAATCTCCCAAAAATTGCATTAGTCAGGTCTTAAAATTACTAGTATGTACAATAGATCCTGACGTTTACATAAAACATGAAAATGAAGTAATGAGAAATATACTCAACCAAAAGTGTTTTCACTTTAATGCCATATTTGCACAAATACAGATGACCTTCCCAGCTAAGCCAAAATATAAAATATGAACAAAAACTTAAATATATCTTTGGTGGTTTGGGGCCCTGAGACACGGACACAAAACATTTATCGACTGGATACAATCATAAACACTCTGATTGGACAAACACCACAAGTATCAGGAAAGTTCTAACCCTATGCTCCTAGCCCACACAAGCGCAACAATCGGTGCATCCCAAAATAATTGTTCGTCGGACGTCACGCACAGTACCTGCCGACAATCGGAGGTCACTCACAGTACCTGGAGGTCGACGAAAGATGCACGAAGCGGTAGGATCACGAGTAGTACCCGTGTGCTCGATGACGTCGTGCGTCGATGCACGAGCAGATGTGGAACTGCTTATTTCCCAACATGCAGGCGACGTTGCCCCCGACGTGGCACCGAAACTACTCTTTCAGCTCCGCTTTGACATGGCAATGAGACCACAATCCCCGCCGGTTAAACAGAAACAATAGCTGCTCGCCCGGCTGCTTGCTTGCTCACCGCAGGAGCAGCACTGCTACGCCGGGTCAGGACACTCGCTCTTCCGCCGAGCAGCTCTTTCTGTTCAACCGGCGGAGATCGTGGTCTCGGTGCCACATCCAAGCAGGTCCGTCGCAAGACGGAACAAGAAGCATGGCCTCGGTGCCACGTCAGGCGCGACATGGCCTGCGTGTTGGGAAACAAGCAGTTCCACGTCTGTTCGTGCGTCGACGCACGAGGTCATTGTGCACACGGGTACTACTAATGATCCTACCGCTTTATGGGTCAATCATCAACCTCCTGGTACTGTGACTGACTTCCGATGAGCAATTTCATTGAGGAGAAGATTCATAGCACCACCTGTTTGAAACTTGGGTCTGGAAATATGCGAATAAGTTGCTTATTCTTTTCGCGCCTCTACTCTGGGTTACACTAACATGATATGTTTACTACACGATTGAGGAATTCATCAGTCAGACTAAAAGAGCATTGAGCTAATTGCTCCATCCTTTCAAACATTTCAATACAAATATTCCATAATTATGTTTGTTGTATTATGAACTATTCCTAGCTCATACGAGAAGTATTGCGAAGAAACACTTAAAAGCAAACAAAAAATTTCACCTAATACTCAGCCAATCGCCAGCATTGGGTAAGAGCCATAAGAAGAGGTGAAGAAGAAGAAAAAGAGCCATGCCAGACGCAGCAGAACAGGCGTGCGCCTACATGGCAAAGCGGCACAAGAGACAATTCATGCCCAATATCTCTCGTATATTGCAACCTTCGAGAGCTTTTGTCATCACATGTCACGTCAACAAACCACTGGCATAACGAACTACATTTAAAAGGCGAGAAGTTTCTAGCTCAATTACTTTACAAAGCTTCTGATGTTCTTTTTTTGTCCACAAAAAACCACTCTGATGTTTCCCTTGCTGGCTGCCTATGTACTCAACGAACAAAACAAGAGGCTCGTCTTTTATTGTTAGGCTCAACATTATTTACAACAATCAAGCAAGTATTTTTCACGATGTAAATGTGAAGAAAGTAATGTGGCTAAAAGGATTACTTACCACTGGCAGGGACTGTACCTGCAATAACATTCTAATAATGCGTCCGGTGCTCTACCACTTGAGCTACTCCGGCGGTGTTCCTACCATCAATTTTATGGCATTCAATACTAGGAGTGTTGGTCAGCGTGGCTGGTTGTTATGACATGTAAAACACATTTTTTGTGTGTGTGCTAGCGTAATGGCATATGAGACCTCTTAATGAGCTACCAGCATAATCCCAGTATGCATATACACATTTCGGTTACAGAATTTATTATTTGCACATGCCTACCATTAAGTCTATTGCTGATGTTCAAGATGTACCAAACCCTGTACAGAGAGCTTAAGTCCGCTGTGCACAAAAACCGTTTTTCAGCCCAACTACTTAAATACACCTTGAAACGTGTTCACAGACCCCACACCTGTGGAAAATCAGTCTGGGATTGCCTACAAGTACAATGCAGGGATTGCAAAGCGACATAATTCCGATGGCAAAACGGGCAGGACAGGACCAGGAAAGGAAAGGTTGCCAATTTCAACCATGCAGCGTTTTTAAACTGAGCTTTTTGAACAGTGCTCAACAAGGCACAGCTTTGGCCTGAAGAATACGACGATCAGGCGTGTAACCAGAATTTTTTTTTCAGGGGGGGGGGGCACCACTTTGATTTCAGAGAGAACCCCCTTAAAATAGAAAATGGTCGTTTTTCACTCTCTATGCCCTGGCAGAAAAAAAATGGGGGGGGGGGCACGAGTCTGGTGTGCCACCTTCTGCCTATGCCACTGGATGCTAATTCAAATGAAAGCGGGAGAGGGGGGAGGGACTTACACGGTTAAATCACCACAACGCATCTGCTTGCAACAGCAATCGCAACCCCTTACTGAAAATTACTGAAAAATGTTTATGAGGACACACAGGACTAATGAAATGATCGACATTCTTTTTTTTCCTAATTTTATAGCCTGTGTATGATGAGAAAGTCACTTGCACAGGAGGCAAAATGCCAGTCATTTTAAAAATGATTGCATTGAGTCAGCATAGACTTTGGACAATCAGTTACAGAGAATTTTTTAATTTACTTTGCTAGTTGACAGTACTATTTCGAGATGCAGTTCTCTAGCCACCGGGAGAACACCTCAGCCCGATAAGCTCGGCACCTCGATTGGAGGAATGCTCACTGGCAGACCAAGAATGGAGCAAGAAGCTGAAGTGCTGAAAAAGATATAACCGCCTCTCCAAACATGAATAAAGAGAACTGAACTTAGCCAGCTGTTCAATAGTAACATGATTTATTTACAACAAGTAAACTCCCAACACGGTCGAAGATATTCCTCTTGGCGATTTCTTCTCAACTACGAGGACAGCCCCATTGTGGAAAGTGCAAAGATAGAAAGAATATGGTAAAAAAAGGAAAGTTTGAAAAAATGAAATGTGTTTACATCGGCAGATCAGTGTTGCTACTGAAAATTTGTGTTTATAAAACCAAAGTTTCTATAATAATAATGAGAACTGACAAACAATTATGCCAATCGTGCAAAAAAAAAAACCAGTCCTTAAGTAACTAACAGCATCTCCCGTTGCAGTTAGTGTGTAAAAAGTAACAGTGTAACAATTACAAATTTAACTACTCTAAAGCCCACTAGTTAGAGCTACAAATTACTGAAAAAGATAACTAGTTGCCGGTAACATGCTACTAGTAACAAGTTACTGCTCAATACTGCAATGGGTAGATGAAAGCACATAGGCGATCAGCATCAGATGTAATGCAGTATGGGTGTGACAAGTGATAAGGTAAATCAGTCAGCCATGAAGATTCAGCATGTTGAAGCGGTGGCTATGTCTAGGCAAAGAAAAGTGAAGTAACAGTGCACTCAAGTTAAATTGTCAAAAAATATATAATAAGTGCTTCAAGACATCTTACCCTTTCACATACACTCTCTTGAGCATTAAATAATTGAAATGAAAGTTTTTGAAAGTATCTACACAATTCGACACAGCAAAATAATTACTTTGTATCTGAATACATACACACATAAAATAAAATGAAAGACAAAGAAATATAGTATGAAAGAGACTAGAAAATATCCCTATATAAAAATATTTTAAGAGACTCATCAGGGGTGAGTATAGCAATACCTGCTTGATACCTACAAGAAATAAACTTTTAAGTATCTTGTATATTCATACTATCGTTATTAAGCGAAGTTACACATTACGTTTGTCAACTTATATGGTACATTTTATCAGATAGTGCTCTTTTTTCAATTTGTTCTGTAAATGTAATAATGAGATTGATAGTAGTAATAATAATAATAATATTAATAATAATATTAGCTACAGTTTGACGTCCCAAAACCACGATACGATTATGAGAGGTGCGATATTGAAGGGCTCCTGAAATTTCGAACACCTGGCTTTTTAATGTGTACCTAAATTTAAGCCCACAGGCCTCAATCATTTTCACCTCTATCAAAATTGCCATTGCCGCAGGAGAGGTTCGATCTCACGACTTTCAGGTTCGTAGCCGAGTACCATATTCACTCGACCACCACAGCAGGGCTATTAATGAGGCTGTAGTTTGTATCAACAATGAGCGCTTAACAAACAGGCACATTCATGTGCATCACTTGCTTTCATGAAAGCCTACCAATATATCGTACGATCACATACTCAAAAGTAGTATGCCCATTCATTGTTAAAGTGTTGATGTTCTTATATTGTATTCATGAAAGCATATTGACATAAAACACTTGAAATAGGTTATTTACCAGATGCTCTTGCACCGAGGACAAACACAGATATAAACATATCTACTTCCTGACTTTATATAACTGATTATACCAAACCGATGTGATGGCCAATAAACTTGGAAAATGCTTTAGGTTTGCCTTCAACAATACAACACAAAAGCATAAGTTAGCCCTATGCGCATTACCTTCTCAACTGCTAGCCTGGATTCAGTTCTTGACATGCAAGAAGGCAGATCATACATGCAACATTGGCCATTTCAAACTATCCAAGAATGCCTACTTCAAGTGAATTGGTTAAATGCCTTTATGTCATTATTTTTCTCTTTTAGAATTGCTGAAGGGTCGACTATGCATCTGTAGAGCAATATAGCAACCTACGCAGATGCTCACTTTTTTATGCTTTTGCTGACGGCGACAACAAAATGTTTGAGCGCTTCGTGAATGGTAGGCCTTCAGAACACCCACTCGTTGCCCAGTTTACATGTTTTGATACCTGACGCAAATCTACACTTCGGCCATGCCATACTAGTACATGCGATAGGACCCCTTCCACTGCATGTCGATGTTTCAGTCACAGACAAGGCAATTTTTCACACTTTAACAATATCGCATCAACATTGAAGCTGCTAACATAATGGCTACACACACACACACACACACACACACGCACGCGCACGCACGCACACGCACACACACACACGCACGCACACGCGCACGCACGCATATATATATATATATATATATATATATATATATATATATATATATATAGTGAGAGAGGGAGAGGATTTTTTAATGACCCTAAGACCCCAAGAACAGGCATCACATAGGGGGGAAATACAATACAGAGTAGAACTAATCAAGGAAACCTAATAACACAAAAAATATGCATGGAAAAAGAAAGCTGCAATAACAAGCAAACAATGCAAACATAATGTAAAAAGCAAACACAACGAGAGTTCTTTTTCTTGATGATACGCTGTGAAAACGTAAATACGAGGAAGCAATGAAAGCAGTGGCTATACTTTCACAAAGGGCTTGTTTTTCGTTATTAGACACAATATTAATAAGAACTAACAAACAAATATGCAGAGGAAAGTATAGGGGATGTTATTAGAAGTAATTGTATGTAAATATGAAGAAAAAAAAAGTAGACGATTAGATAACTTGCTGGTGGGAGAGACTGAACTTACAACTTTGGATTGACGTGTCCGGTGGTCTACCAACTGGGCTACACCGATGCCCATCCCCCGGGAAACTTTATGGAGTATGTTTAATATTAGTAGGCCTGGCTAACTTCTTTGGGGCATATATACTTTGCAATACGAGATATCAATTCAAACACGGAGGCACGTAGAGACGAAAAATTCTTGAACAGGCTTTGCTTCAGCCAACATACATTTACACAAGGAGTCTTCACTACAATGCAACAGCACTCGACGCCTTGAAGAGAACACCGCTTGTCCGCACATTGGCTCTGCCGAGACTTCTCGCTGGAAAATTTTCAACACCAATTCGAGAATTTTAGGTCCACATTTTCTTCATGCCTTACATATGGCAACAACACATGTCCAAAATCAGACATGTATGTTGGTCCCTGAACTGCAGAACGTTCTACAGTCATAGACAAGGTAAGTGCTTTCTACAGCTTAACACAAAAAAAGAATATAATTTATAAAGGCTGGAACAGCAGCAGTATCAAAATGGTTTTCAACACACATTCTTACATAAAGGAGGAGCTAGCTAGATTAGATAGGAGCGTATCTGTGGAAATTAACAAACAAGAGAAACTGAAAGAGGCAATGTAAAACGAAGTGAAGAAAAATACACTGGCATACACCAAAGGTGGTCAATTTAGAACAAGACCACATGGCCTTTCGAGTAATGTGGAGTAACCATCAAGATAGCTACCGAAAAATTCTTAAACATATACAACTTTTTTGAGCGCCGACTTGCTAAGCCCTCTAGTTTATTAAAGAAAGAGGCCCAAAATGTCACACAGGAGGTTACCAATGCGCGAATTTAATAAAGAAATCATTATTTTAACAACACATATGACACCCCATGTACAAGCATAGTATATTAGGGTGAAAACTGAGTCAGACACACATGACGTGTAGGGTGCAAAAATGGAGATTCCACTGATATCTTGCATGACAACTGCTTATGCTTCCTTTAGATGCACAGCATATTTGCTTCATTATTTCACGGCAGTGCTCTTCTCCTGCTACCAACAACAAGCAGGCATGACAATCTCTCTGCTTCAACCCTCAGTGTGTGAAGTCATCAGTTCATAAGTGAAGTGGCTCACTCAGGAACCAGCGTACACTATGCTAGCTACTCCACCCCTCACCCTCACTTCCCATATTTTTGCCTTACTTTCAGATCAACTCATGAAAACCAGTAAGCCATCTAGGACAGAACACGTTCTATGCCTCTCTAAAGGGGGGAGGCCTTGGATGTCTCATCAAAGGCGAGAACTGACTATTGGCACTCAATGGTATTGACATTGACATGAGTGATAAGAAAAATATTCATCGTATCACATGTCACCACAATTTGTGACACCACATAACGTAATGTCATCATGATGTGACACTGTCAATTGGTCGAAAGCAGCTCATCACAGAGGCAGCCCAAAAACCATGCAGGATGCTTTTAGGGTGGATGAGCATGCCTTGGAAGGATCAATACCTGTACAGAGATAATAAAGATGGTTTTCATTCTTCAGTTGCTTTTAAGCATTGTTTGAGTGACCCTGGAAATTTTCTAAGTGTAAATTTAAGGGCTTGTTTTCTTTGTTAGGCACAATATTAAACAGAACAGACAATAATCCCAGAAAATGTATAGGGAATGTTTTTAGATGCAATTGTAATATAAATGTGAAGAAAAAAAACAGTGGCCAAAAAGATACCTTGCCTTTGGCAGGGACCGAACCTACCACTTATGATTAACGCGTTCCTCACCCTACTAATAAGCTAAGGTGGCGATCCTTCATCCATTTCATAAGGGGCATATGCGCATTAAACATGGGAGCGTCAGTCAGTGCCATAAGTAGCCCCTAGGAAAGCATGGAACACTTTTTTTGCCTATTGGGATCAAGTAGCATGTGATCTTATTATGGCACGTTTACACTAGAGCGACACGGCACTGACACGACCCCGACAAGGACACGAGGGAGATGCCGACCATCGGCGGACGAGTCTACCGCTGACAATACCACCAGACCATCTGGTCACACTAGAACGACAATGACGATGCCTTGAAAGATAGCATGTTGCCATAGTATAACATGATCGCAGACCGAAAACACCCGCAAAACGCATCGAGAGGCTTGTCGTCTGCAGGTGGTCAAAAGATCAGTGATCCGATGAAGGGGGCGATCTTGGGGGGAGATAAGGAGGCCTCGGATGAAACTTAAGGATCAGCTTGCGCACCCCACGAAAGTAATTTATTCGCTTCATCTTTGCCTGTCCTGACTCCCATTCTTCAACGTCCTGTGCAATGACAGGGGCTGCGCCACGTAGCCACAGAGAGACAATAGAAAAATGGAGAGGATGGCTGAAAAAGAGAAGCAGGTGGGGTCCTCTTTCAAGTTCTTTGTGCAATTTCAGTTGATGTCGCTGCACGTCCATCCAGTGTGACTAGACAATTGGCCAACGAAAGGCTGTGAGCACGACAAGGATTGAATGGAGTCTTCAGAGACCATCGGCAACTCTTGTGTCGTCGCGGTGTCAATAGGACTACTAAAAGACAAAATATACTCCCAAAGAAATTTGGCAGACTAAGATCGCAGTCGTGTCACTCTAGTGTGAACACGCCTCTACGAGTAGGCAGCTCACCAATAATTCATTACAAACTACCATAAAGCGTCAAGTCTGCCACGACAACATGCTTGCTATGAATTAAGTAATGAAGTATAAATTCAAGGGCTCGTGCTGTTTGTTACATGCAATACTTGCTATTTATCCTTCCTGATGAAAATGCAATATGACCTCTACAGTGTGTCTAAAATAAAGAAATAAAAGTGAATGTGTTAATTACCCTTAGGTTCATTCAAACTATGAAACATATGATTTGCAACTAAATGCGAGAGAAGCCTTACAAATAAAGTGCCACATACACCACTACTAGTTATTTCTAGTTAACATGCAGCATTATAAAATCAAGACAAATAAATCAAAGTAAAAAAAAAGAGCACTGCCATTATAGCTCAACATGTAAATTATCGAACACGTAGTTAGAAAATTGCAATTTTAGTTCCACTGACAGTGAGATTTTTTCTTTCACTTTTCAGGAAGCACAAAGTTTTAAATCCAGTGCCTGTGGCCGTTCACCAAATCTTCTAACGGAGGGAGTGTTACCGAAAAGAAGTGCAAGATTGTATGAACATTCATATCCCAAGGTGGCCTCTCTTTTACACACTCTTCTACCACTCGCCTTTCCTCCCACAAATCCATGTCATTTTCCTTCGAGAATTGCCAAACCAAGTTACTTGCCAAGTTTCAATGTACTTTTCCCCCGCAATCTCTAATCAAATATCCCCCTATTACTAGCACTCCTCTTCTCTTGAAAGCAGGCTGTGGACCACTCACTTTTTAAGGCTTCTTGTTTGCATGATGATGGGATAGATGGTTCATGAGTTTATGATTCTGTGAGTAGGATGCACTACAGAGGTTACAGAAAAAGGGACGCTTGCCACTGTGGATGTGCATGTGGCGTTTGAGGTTCCTTGCCCGCTCATATGATGCATCGCACTCGTCACAGGAAAAGGGACGCTCCCTGTGGGTGCGCATATGTATCCCAAAATGTTCTTGCATGTGCCCTTTGTACATGGTCATATAGGTGCACTGACGACAGGAATGCAGTCCCCCTTGAACAGTCACCAGTGACAAATACTTCTGATAAGATATCGAAGACAAGGATCCTGCAAAGACACAAGAGGCACAAAAAGACAATGAAGACTATGTGAAACACGTTGTCTGTAAGTAGATTACAGTTCCAGGAAATGAACAAAGGTTGCTGGATTGGTAAATGAAGTAGACAATTACTTCAGTTATGCAAACACGTTACTGCAGTAGTAACCATGTAATGACGTGACATGCTGTACAAAAATTTCCTTCTCTCTGGATGTAAGAACTCCCCTCGATACATTCGAAATCTTCTCCAAATGCACATGAGCCTCATTTGGATGATATTCTGATACTGTGCCTAAACATCAAAATTTCTTTGTAATATGCCAAAACATGAAGGAAAAGCATATTATAGTATTTATCGTGCTTTATTTTAATAGTGCTACACCAAAACTCGTGTAATACTTTAGCAAATAAAATAAACAAGACATGAGTGAAAGAAGGTAATATAGGAGAACATGAAAAAGAAAAAACATCAGTTGAAACAAATTCTACGGCACCACAGTTTTCGGTGGACAGGTATGATAGAACACTTACGTGGATTCCATAAAAAAATGTTTCTCTATGTATACAAGAACAGTTTATACACTTCACATTAAAGGGCCCGTAAACTACCCAAAGGTCGAAATTCAGTTGTGGTGGAAAAATTGTGCACGAGTGTACGATGAACACGGAGCCATGATAAGTTTTCCGAAACTGTGCAGTAATAGCGGAGTCAGACGTGTTGGATTATCCAAACCATAGCGACCAGACATCTCGCTTTCTTCTGCACTTCCCTCTACTGGTGTCCTCTCCCATGAAGCTTTGCCCTCTCACCGAGCGCCCCTCCCATGCCCCTCCTAATCTCGCATGGCATACGTCATCGCTGGCACAATCCTTGAAACATCGTCTCCTTCTGGTTGCCGCGACTCCAGCCGTCGACTCTGTCAGTTGCCTTGTAGCTGTGAGCTTTTTGGCGAACTGTGGCTGTCGTAATCGTGCTGGTATGAACCCTGCATTGCGTGCATGCCTTCATTCAGATATTGCCAACGCAATAGACTCGTACGGGGACACTCCGTGCCTCCCATGTTTTGCACACACACGGCCGACACGACGAACAACAACAAGCAGCGCGGACAGCTGACGGCTGCTTGCAGACTGACCCGAAGTCGTGGGCACTTACTCGACCAATCACAGCATATTTGGCATACTTGGCTCGGCGCGTCAGAGATGTGGCACGACGCATCACGCGGAGGCCTGAAAGGCCCGAAAGAAGCAGGGATTGTTTCTTGGAATTTGTGGCGGTCCAGCGGCCTTTAGCACTGCCACGTGTAGAATCCTTGATCGTGATGGCATTCTGCACATGATGTGCGCATTTACTTGAAATGCTTGAAAAAATATTGGAGCAGTTTACAGGCCCTTTAAGGTCTCTATCCTACTTGATTGAAAGCATAATAATGCCATAAAATACAAAATGAGCTACAGAAGAATCTCGATGATACGAATTCGAAGGTAGTACGCAAGATATTAGTATCATCCCAAGTTTGTGTGAACAAAAGAATAAGTTGAAGCTGACCATGAAGATGAACGAAACTTTACTGGGGTGACTAGTTTTGCTGAAAATAGTCCATGATGTTCTTTCGCACTTTCTTGTTTTCCCCCTCTCAATAAAGTGCCTAGGTTAGCTCACTCTCCCAGCTCCCTCTTACAGACAAACAGTGTTGTGCCGTTCGAGTGGATTGGTCAGTTATGCGTAGTATCATCCGCAGTGGCTAGGAAAATCGTTTGTATAACACCGAATGACTTCTTGCTTCATGTATTGTAGTCGATCAAAAATAACCTTAACATTTGTATTGTCACCAAATTCGCATCACCAGCAATCATATCATAGAGAATCTACTGCTTTCATATAATATATTTTAGACACTTACAATACCTCACTCGTGTAGATACTATTCCATTTATCGCAGTGTGTAACTATTTACACTGAATCAGAACAATCGCTACACCATCGTACATACTTAAAGGGCCACCTTCCGGTACCAAATTGATGAAACTGCCATGGATATATGATGACACAATGCACACAACTCAACACACTAAATGCATTTCAAGCATTGCCTCCCAGAGAAGATAATGGGCAAACGTATGTAAAATGAAGAATATCGTCACGGAGATGAAGTGATCGAAGAGGAAGGGCAAGAGGAGCTGACAGATGTGCAAGTGTGTCAGTCACTCATATTGACTATTGCCTATTCCTAAACCATGGCTGACTAACACACACGCACACCTGTCCGCTCCTCCGGTCCTTGTAAGGCAGGCACAATCCCTTTACACGAAAGTTTTCAGCACACACACTGTAAATAAATTGTTACAATCTTCATGATTTCAATTGCATAACAGTACAGAAAACTGTCTGCGTAGTCAATTTTACTCGTTTCAATGCAAGGATTCATTAGTAGCAGTCTATGAACAGTCACATCTTCATCACACTTTTTGTTCATAATGTATTAAGCTCCAGCATAAGTGTAAAATGATTGATGGTCTCCAAGAAGCAGGTGCGTTGTGGTCCAATGCCTTCCTGTCAATGTTTCTTTGCTTCTCCACACAGGAGAACAAAACATCTGTAACAGTACATAAAACTATTAAAGCCAGCACAAACACAGCACACTCAAACATACAATTACCATACAAACAACATTTTATGCGGTTAAACGACAATGAGTGGAACTGCTGTGGCTAAGTATAACACAGCAAAAGAGCGTCAAATGTCGTGAAACTGAACGGGTGTGGCACAATTAGGAGGCATGTTTTTAGTCTATAAAAATAACGAAGTGCTGCATCATGAAGAGAAGACACACGTGAGACTTCAAACAATTTCATGCATCCCTCTTCGTTACAACGCTGTCCCACCTATTACAAGAAAAAATGAGCGAAAAAGTGAATGGTGACAGTGCAATGCCGGTGGCGAGTACACAGCCAAGAATCAAAATAAGCAGTTCAACATAAAGGGTAATTCAGTCAACTAGAGTTCAATATATTCTGCCCCGCCGCGGTGGTCTAGTGGCTAAGATACTCGGCTGCTGACCCGCAGGTCGCGGAATCAAATCCTGCCTGCAGCAGCTGCATTTCCGATGGAAGTGGAAATGCTGTAGGCCTGTGTGCTCATATTTGTGTGCACGTTAAAGAATCCCAGGTGGTCGAAATTCTCGGAGAGCTCCACTATGGCACCTCTCATAATCACATGGTGGTTTCGGAACGTTATACCCGACATATCAATAAATCGATCTGCTCAATCTAATCAAATTTGACTGCAACACTAAAATACAAGCTAGTTGTAACATTCTATCACAACATGGCATAGACTTAAAGCACGAACTCTTTGTTCTTTTCTCTCATCTTTCGCTGTTCCAACCAAATCTGCCATTTGTAATACCGGCCCACTACACTTTCCTGGCCTTTATTTCATCCCCTCACTCTAAATAAGAGACGACGTTGGAAATGGGTGATATTTCTATCACACCGTTTTCCATCATGTAGCCGATGGTCTTCAGCACTCCCTTTTTCGTGGCCAGTTTCATCACTCTAAATGTACCCACAAGTTTTGTGTTAATACCACCATAACCTTTTCGCAGCAGACCCATATCACATAGTGCTATCGCGGGAATGTTTGTGCTATGACGTTTATCAAATGCTTTCTTCATAGCTTCTCTGTGCTTCTTTTGCTGCTCAAAAGTTTTTTCTCGTTTATTTCAAGCGAAGTTTCTCTGCTATGCCAAGTGTGTCATCCGCAGGTAAATAAGCAGGTTCGCCGAAGGCGGCGTATTGAGGGCTGCACCCAAGAGTCGTTGTATGTGACCTGTTGTGGTGCGTCACAGCTGCTTAGAGGCAACATTTCCACCCTTCTGTAAATGCCGGGTACACATTTATATATTGTTTGATATCTCGAATGACATGCTTCGCTAGTCCGTTAGCTGATGGGTGGTAAGGTGCTGTAAACTTCAGGGAAATATTTCTTATGCCTACTTTGTGAATGTCTAGCTTTTGAACGTGGACCCATTGTCGGATGCAACACACTTCACCCCTTTAAACATGTCTCTGCTCAAAAGACATGAGAGTAGCGGCGTTTTCTTTTTCTGGCATGGCAGCTAGCATCCGTGAGCATTTATCAATGCACACTAAAAAGGATCGGGATTTCTTCACTCCTTCGCCTTTTTTCTTCAGTTGAGCAAAATCAACATGAACGGCTTCAAACGGATATTCGAGTAATGTAGAAATATTATGCTGTCCCTCTTTTCCTTATATTTTGCTTTGTTCAATTGACATTTCTGACATGAGTTCATTTAATCGCCAATACACTTCTTCATTCCAGGCCATGCAAATTTCCTCCTTATATTATAGTATGCCCGCCAGAAGCCGTGATGTCCTTCTGACTCTGGCTTGTCGTGATAAAGGTCAAGAAGTCTTTTTCTCAGAGTATCCGGTACGTGGAACTTTCCGTCTATATGCATCAGCTGTTCACAGCCTTCCCATATTTGAAAAGAGTTCACCCTCTCGAAGCCCATACAGTTATTGACAGCGGGAAGCCGAGAAAGGGCATCAGCGTCTGACAAATCTCGTCCGCTTCTGTGTGCAAGCTCAAAATCAAACTGTTGAATTTCGCTTATCCATCCAGCGACTCGGCCTTGCGGTTGAGAACCATTTAGCAAATGGGTGAGGGCCTGATGGTCAGTGAACAGCTTGAATTTCATGTCTTCTAGAATACAAAATACCTAATTGCCAGTACAACAGCTAATGCCTTTTTTCAGTAAATTTGTTTCGACTTCGTTAAAGTGTAGGAGTAATATCCTATCACTTGTCGTCTTGCTCTTTTGCTTCCACTTGTGTCTCTTCGTTGGTAAAGCACCGCACCTGCGCCATAGTTTGATGCATTCGTTGTGAGTTGAAATCTAACAGTGAAGTCCGGTAGTGTGAGTATTGGGTCTGATGATATGGCTAATACCAAATCTTCGTACGCCCTCTCACATTCTTCCGTCCAGATGAAATCCGTGTCTTTACGAAGCAAGTTGTTCAGCGACTTTGCTCATGCTGCAAAATCTTTTATAAAGCATCTAAAATGTCCTGCGAAGCCAAGAAACACTATGACTGCGTGTACATTGTCTGGCTTCTTCATCAATTGTACACGTTGTACGGACTGTTCTTTCGTACTCTTTGTAAAGCCGTCCAAAATGCGTTCGAGAAATGTAATCTTCTGCTTGAAAAATTCGTTTTTCTTAAAGTTCACTTTCAGTTTGGTATCTCTTAATGCCATCAAAACAGATGTCAAGTGTTCTGCGTGTGATGTTTCATCCTTGGAATAGACTATGGTATCGTCTACGTATACATTGCAGAATAATCTAAGGAATGGCTTGAGAACACTATTCATCATTTTCTGAAACCACTTCGCACTGTTTTCTCATCCGAAAGATAAACGATTATATTCGTACACATCAAATGGTGCGACAAAAGCCGTGTACATTTTGTACTTCTCCTCCAGTGGAAACTTGTTTGGCTCAAAGTTCTTGATTGCAGCTGCCTCAGCGGCAGCATGATATGCTCTTGAAATTCGGGATGCTTGAAACTTATCTTCACTGATGCTTGAACATCGATCTCCTGCAGCGTCTTGCCTTCTGAGCGATGAACTCGCGAAGCTTGGGAGTCGTGATGCTTGCAGGCAGAACGAGCTTCGTGTCTTCATTTACTTCACACATTGAAAAATACGACTGGTGGCTTGCGTTTCTCGATACGCTCAGCGTGATCTACATAATAGAGGCTTATATCCTGCCAGACTGTGCCGATGTAACATTCCACGACAACCAGACATAGACCCAAAACACGAATTCCTAATTCTTCTTCATCGTTTTCCCTTTGTTCCCACCAAATCTGCCCTTTGTAGTACAGGCCCATGACACTAGTATGGAGCTTGTTATTTTATTATCCCACATCCTCTCCCACCTTTGATGCAAAATGTGGCCAAGCGCTTTCAGATTTCGGTGTGGCACAGAAATCTTGTCAGAGTGGCTTCTTTGAGAAGCAACTGCTGCACAAGCACCTCCTTGCTCGTTCTGGCCAATGCTATGATGATGGATACTGAGGCTGCATG
Source organism: Rhipicephalus annulatus (assembly GCA_013436015.1). NCBI lineage: Eukaryota > Metazoa > Arthropoda > Arachnida > Ixodida > Ixodidae > Rhipicephalus > Rhipicephalus annulatus. The sequence goes on along the minus strand of WOVY01012758.1, from coordinate 34,637 downwards.
CACAAGTACAGTGACCATTTTAACGCCATGACAGAAATCATTTGATATGCTAGCGTGTAAAAGTAATTTAGTTCTCGCGTGATGGTAGTGGAGATGTCAAGAGAAGTGATGATATAGAAGAAAAGAAGTAAAAACAAAGCTTTCATGTGGCATTGGAGCAAATCAAAGGTGGTAACAAATACACATAACGGCTTCAAATTAAGTGACTCGACTATAGTAGGGACTAAACCTAGCGATGCCACCAAATGTAAGCTAGTACAGTCCTTTCTCATTAAATAGGGATCTGTTAAATTGAACTGCTTGAATAGAACACCCGTCTCCGATATTATTGCTTTCATACTTGTATTGTGCACACCTGTTCAACTCTTAGTAGAGAAGAGATCCACCTTAGGGAAGAAAAGAACCAGATTAAGTGTGCCCAAACCCCATTGTGCTGAACATCTCCTTCTTATTTAACATGTTTGCCTCTCTAGTTTCTTATGATAACTCCTACATACAAACTGTGCAAACGAAACTTCTGTTAATGGGAAGAATTTTTGTGTACTGCAAGCACTTTTGGCACCTGCCCGCCCAGTTGTAATCCTGTCAGGTTAACGTCAATTGTAGTTAGGTTTCATGCACTCAAGTTGATTGATGTGGCACTGTACAGGGCCATCCTCACGAGCACCAGCACTCCATATCAACTTATCACTTATGGTGTTGCTAATGCTCATGTTTCCGTTATCATCCTCGTGCAAATAATAATAATAACATGTGGTGTTTATCATTCCAAAACCACGATATGATTATGAAACATGCCGTAGTGGAGGGTTCCGAAAACCATGACCACCTAGGGTTCCTTAACTTGCACCCAAATCTGAGCACACAGGCTTACAGCATTTTTTTCTCCATTATAAATGCAGTCCCCACAGCCGGGGATTCGATCCCGCGACCTGTAGATAGCTGCCGGGTGCCTTAGCCACTAGACCACCACAACAGGACTCGTCGTGCAAAAACAAACAACCGATTATGTAAACATCTGCAACTCTTCATTATATGTCTGTGTGCGCATGTCTGTGTGTGTAAATATATGCATTTAGTGTTATTACACGACACATCGCTCAATAAAAAACTTACAACATAGTCACCTTTTCTCCATATGCTTCGCATAACGTCGATTTATAAGGAATGTGGGATATGCCAGATTTTTCATTTGCATATTTCTGGATTTTTCGGTCACGCACATGATGATTCTTTGCTCAGAATCAACAATGCCGACACAACAATTTCTGTGAAAATAAACAGGACTAGCAGGGCTGCAGAGGATTGACCCCGAGTGTTCATGTGAGTATACACGCATGATAGGGGCTTCAACCTTGAAAGATTGTGGTTTCGTTTTCGGAATATGAAAAACCAATGTTTGGCGCATCTTCAGCACAGAATAGTGAAAATGTATCAGGATGCAGCAAAATCGGTCTTTCGGCATACTTTGTCACAGCTTTCACATCACTGTAAAACTCATTTGCATTAAAAATTAACAGGACCGACAGGGTTGCAAAGGATTCAGAGAGAGACAGGCCAGACAGTTTTCGGTGCTCAAATGCAAAGGTTGGGCAACAAAAATCAATACACTACATTCCACTGGTTTTTGATTTTACCTTGTAGCAAAGTTTAATGACGAAAAGGCTACATTGCCTGCAACGCAGGAAGAAAGTGTAAAATCTATATGCGTTATCGCGATCAATCACTGCAGCTAAATATAATGTCATTCTAAAGGGGCACACAATGCTGCATCTAACCTACACAAATAAAAATTATAAAGTTATAATATTGACATAAAAGGTTTGTTATCAGTCTTTCTTGCACATTAGCAATCCGAGTCCTATCATAATAGGTTTGCTACGAGCATGAATATATCAACAATGTTTGCAAAAAAACAGCAATAATAATAATACCATTTCAACATCAAAGGCTTGTTCTCATCGTTAGACACAATATTAATGAGATCTGACAGAATATCTCTTGGCATGACTGCCTGTCGGATATCATTAATAATTCCCAAGCTCTCATAATGAAAGAAATATTCTAAAAATCACACAGATCAGCTTTCATTACTATATTTAAATGCATTTTCCTCGTGATGTAATTTTAGGCAACTTTTTGAGATTGTGAACATAATGCTTTTGCTACTACTGATGGCCAGATATCAATGAAATCCTTCCCACTTATTCCTTAGTATGTAAAGAATACAAATATATTATTTTAAATGTATCGTTTACCTAACTATTAACTTAAAAGAAGCAATTAGTATGGACTGACAATTTCAAGATTTCTCACATTTCATGACTTTCTTGTTACATTATACAAAATTTACACAAACATTCTTGATTAATTATTTGCATTCCACAGTTTATGCAGAGCAATATTAGCCATTAATGACTTATTAATAAAATGCTTTGTTATAGAAAAAGTTCGTGTAAAATAGTTGTTTTACACAATGTCAATATACAAAACAAAGCTATGCAAATCACTATAAAACTGATTACATATTTGAAATCAGTATAAGAAGTTATGCAAACAGTTAATATTTCATAGTACTGTACTATGGATTGAAAAAACCTTGAGTTCCATCTTCGATGAAGAAAGTGCCCGCACACAACTCGCTCTTTATGTTGACTTTCTTGCATGACAACGGTACGCATGGTTTTGTTGGTGTTTTTGTGAAAAAGATGCATTACAGTGTCCACAGGAGAAGCGACGTTCTCCTGTGTGGCTGCGCATTTGCCTAATGAGAGTCCCCCTTCGTGGAAATGACAGACTGCACTGGTTACAGAAAAACGGACGCTTCCCAGTGTGTGTGAGCATGTGATCCATGAGGGTATTTTGCTGGGAGAACGATGCACTACAGCAGTCACAGGAAAAGGGACGCTCCCCTGTGTGCGTAGGAATGTGTGTTTTGAGGTTTGTTTTCAGAGAAAATGCAGCTGGGCACAGGTGGCACTGGAAGGGGCACTCGCCCGTGTGTTTGAAGAGGTGTCTTTGCATGAGGGCCTTGTTCTTGGTCGCATAGCTGCACTGACGACACAAATGCAGTCCGCCTCGTACGGACACAAGTGAATGATACGCCTCACGGGAGGCCGAAGACAAGGAACCTGCAAAACCACAGAGACAAAATACAGGCAATAAAAACCTTACATGCATTGTGTGAAACTACACCAAAGCACCAGGCAATGAAGAAAGATTACTGCACTTGTAGATGAAATATATAATCACCTTCGCATAAGCAAGCCACAAAATGCTGGAGCAATATCCGCGCCACGACGACATGGTTATAAACAGTTTCCCTCTCTCTTTGTACATACTATGTATAACACATGAAAAGACCTCCAGTAAATGTGCACGAATACAATATCGATGTAATTCTGGTACTATACCTAAATGACGTTTATTCATAATAAGCTAATCGATCAGGCACCAGCTCAGTGGAACATTTATTACACTTTTTTCCCCATAGAAACACCTATAAAATACTACACTGTAACAAGAAAAATTGTCATTCAACGCATGCAGCAAAAGAAATAAAGTATGAGTTCACAAGGTTAATATGAAACAAACTTAAAAAAGTATGAAAAAGAAAACGGAAACAAATCATTGATTAAAGATAAAAATATCACAGTTTGGTGGTTAGAAATGCTGGCACATTTATGAGAAATGCCAAAGAAATAAATTCTGCGTACTCGTGCTTTTTACACATTTTTCACTATTGTTTCTAAACTACTTCAGTGACAACATAATTATTGAATAGAACATAAGCTATGCATCATATAATGTTCCAGGCACTTACTCCAACAAACATATGAGCACAAATTCCACTTTTTCGCATAACTATGCTAAAAGCTCGTTAGCTTGGATTTCACGAGACTGGACAAAATATCTGAATCGACCAAATACCAAACTACCGAAAATATTATTAAGTAAATATTTCTAATATCAAAACATTCATTATTTCTTTCACATTTAGTAAATACTCTCTTTATTTTTCATAAGAAGAGCTAAAAAGTAACAACTTTCATCATCTTGCAATAGAAAAAAAGAGCCAGCGAAAAACCTCACAAAGACAGCGAAAAAGAACAACTACACAGGACAGGCAATAGACTTGCAACCGATTGATTATTGGAAAATTGGGCACACCCTTAGACATGAAAGAACAGCGCATGCGCAAACAAGGACTATCTGAGCCATATAAACCTTGGGCACCGAACTGTCCATATCATGAAACGTGTGAAGCAGTGATGAAATTTAAAGGAACACTAAAGGCAACTAGTAAGTCTATGCTGATTGTTGAAATAGCGGTCCAGAAACCTCGTAGTGTACTTTTGTGCCAAGGAAGGGCCTATTTTCAAATAAAATCACGTATTAGTGTTCCACATCGGGTTAGCGCACTTCAAATTACCCACCTCAAAAAGAGGACCGACCGGAATGACTCACATCACTATTGCCATTCACAATGTTGCCCGGCTTTACTGCGCTAGTAGCAGCAGACCGAAAGAACGGGAGACACAGCAGCAACAACAGCCATTCATCAATTTCCGGCCAACGGCTCATAGATTACAGATTTATTTTCGTACAACTGGGCCTCGCTAGATGGCACGACCTGTCCAGCTTCACCAAGCAGAAATTAAATTTTGAATCACTTGTGCCATTCCCCATTAGTAACGTCCGGCGGTTATTTTTTCTATTATTGAAACGGAAACCCCGCCGCGGTGGTCTAGGGTGGTCTAGTGGCTAAGGTACTCGGCTGCTGACCCACAAGTCGCGGGATCGAGTCTCGGCTGTGAGGGCTGCATTTCCAATGGTGGCGGAAATGCTGTATGCCTGTGTGCTCAGATTTGGGTGCACGTTAAAGAACCCCAGGAGGTCGAAATTTCAGAAGCCCTCCACTACGGTGTCTCTTATAATCACATGGTGGTTTTGGGACGTTAAACCCCACATATCAATCAATTGTTCAAACAGAAACGATTAAGCGGCATTTTATGTGTCTCTTGATGTACGGAAGGTTTTTCATTTAGTGTGGCTAGATTGATTACTACCGATTAAATGTAGGCGGTTCATCTGATGTCATCGGGATAATTTTGAGAATTTCCTACCGAGCCGTATGTGTTCTTGTGCATTTACCTTAATTTTTTGCAAGTAGGGCACTGTTGTTGATAATATTGTCGTTTTAGATGTCATAAATTGAGCTTACACTCTGAGGTGAATTGTTATTTGACTTTATAGTCCCTTTAGGGCTTGGCTTACCAGCTATCTAAAACCCAAACTCTTTCTCTGCGAGTAAAACTGAGGGCTCACTCACACATGACGATTCGCCCCGGTTCCTCATTTCAAAGGCCTCACAGATCTCACGATCAATCTTGTTTCTACTTTTGCCAATTACGATCACCGATTTGAAACCTTGGATGCAGCCCCAGCTTTTGAAATGCAAAGGCAAGTTTCCACGTGTGCTTGGGGGGGGAGGAGATAGTGGTGGTTCACGCAGCCTGTCATTTAGACATCCGCCCGTCTGGCTAATATAGACACAGTTGCACGACAAGAGAATTAGGTATACAGCCCACTTCGTGAAGACGTTAGCTTGCTTCTTTCCGCAAATGCTGCTCAAACTATTTTTCTGCATTGCTATGCAATTGCAGTCTGGAGAGCTCACACGGTGCAGATCGTAATTGTTGAAATCAGCGATTGTAATTGATAAAGGTAGAAAAAAAATTGAACATCAGATCTGTGAGGTCTTCGAAATCAGATAGCGGGACAGTTTGTCATGTGTAAGCAAACCCTCAGTTTTCCTTAAAGAGAAAGAGCTGGATAGCCGGTAAGCCAAGCGTTAAATTTTATCATTGCTTCACACGTTTTATGACAGGGAAGTTAGGTGCCCAAGGTTGACATGGCTCAGATGGTCCTTTTTTTACACATGCTTTTTTGTTTCATGTGTGGTGGTGTGTGAAATTCTTCAATGAACATTCAGTTGCAGGTCCAGCGCTTGTCCTGTTGTTGTTGTTCTTGGCTGTCATCGTGTGGTTTTGCGCTGGTTCTTTTTCCCTATTACTATGAATCAACTCGCCGGAAAGCTACGTCACTGATCTTCTTGAAACTTTGTCCACAAAGCCGCAAAGCTACAGGACCCCCCCCCGCCATTTTTAATAAGCCTGAAAGGTGTTCTGCATCACACCCTTAACTGCAGCCACTGTCATTACCAGTACTACGGGCACACGATTTTTCTGAACGTTATATGGCTGGCATTTCGTGCTCAGCACTCTCCGATGACTGTACGAGTTACTTGGGTTCAGGCGAAATATGACCGAATTACAAGAGCTTCACGTCACTAAAGAACGCAGATTCTGGCCTCGACCAATAAACATGTTCAATTTATCAAGGTATTACTGTACAGTGAATACAGACAATGACAATTACATTTCTAAGACTGTCCTCGTATACCAGAACGGCAAAACAACCTTGCATATATTACAAAACAGTGCAATCAACTAAATGCACTACTTGCACTGTAAGCATCACTGATAAAAAAGGCAAAAGGAAATATGAATGATCGAATCAACAACGGTAGAACTTTTTATGATAGAAAAAATTCAGAAAGATTTCGACAAATTTCAATGGTTGTTGCTAAGTAAGTGCAACTGCAAAACAATATGTTTATTCACCATATCAAAAATTTTGTTGACAAGAAAGCACAACATGCACAATCACATGCAGCAATTTTTGCAAGGGCAAAATGCATAATAAAGTAACATCAGGTTGCCACTACTAAACGCTTACATTAAACAGTGTAAAATCAAAGAATCACTACGGAGTGTTGCTGTTGCTTAGATACAAATTTCTTCTTTTCGGCACATGTAGATATGTGAAGAAGTGCATCAGTAAATGCTTCACATCAGTCAGTGATTTACAAAACAGGCAATACTGCTTCACACTGATGAAACATAACCATTGCAAAAAAATTCATTATACACTTCCTCCCAAATTCAATTGACAAACAGAGCCAAAACTGAATTGTCAATTTCAATTATTTCAATGAAGCCTATTCTATGGAGCAGTCCACGGACATGGGCCGCATCACCATCACAATCCCACATTCACAAAACATTAAGCAGCAATGTTATCATGAAATAATTAATTATTTTCAAGAGGGCACTGGAGCCATGCCTTTCCGGCAATATCCAAAGCATGAGACTTGTTCATTTCTTCATAAAGGCATGGACACATCTGCAAAGTACACAGACAACTGTTAAAACAAGCACAAACAACGCAGTACACTCAACATTAGCTGAGCTTAATCAAACCTTTTTTCTTATTATTGTGATTGAGCGACTCCTTTTCATTACCTAGTTGGTGCCTACGTATTTTTTTGAAAAGACAATCTCTGTACAAAGGGCACTTGAATTTAAGCACTTGAATTTGGAAGAATATATAATATGGACTTGAACATTGAGGCAGTAAATTGTAGCAGCATATTAGATATAAAAGAAACAAATGCTTTGTGAACCGAACCAATGAGCTATGTGTGTGTTCCCTCATTTTAGCACAAAATATGTCGGTAGATTAAATTAAGCAGAGGCCCAGTAGCTAACTAAGGATGGGTGCACCAACTGTTGATGCCAGGCAATCAAATGTGTAGACATTCTCTTTTAGACATTGGGGAATGTTTAGAATATAACTTTCTTGAGTCGTAGCAATAAGGAAAGACAACAGACACGTGAGACTTGAGCCAGCAAGTAAGTACAACTGCATGTTCTATGCGCTTGAACAGCAGTGTCTCTCTCTCTACCCTAACACATGCCAAGAACCTTCAGTGTCATTACTTCGGTTTCCGAGCTCAATGAAGGAATGATAAGAATGAATCTATAAAAACCAAAGGCAGTGAAAAAATTGTGGGACCGGAAGCTTTGCCTTTGAGAGTTGAACATAACAACGATATCCTGTTTCTAGTGCGTACTTCAAATACTTAGTGCATGAAATCTTTTCAAACTTGCTGTGCACCCTCTAAATGGTCTCAAGCGGGCTAGGTCACAGGAGCACCAGCCCGATGTTTACTCGTTGCTGGCAATTTTTGCAGTTCCTCGCCGGCTTGGCGAATCTGGACTTCTGGGATGTCACATGGTCTGTCTCTGGTGCACACGGTTCTGCCCAGTCATTTCAGGCTCAACTTGTGGACGTCATGGACTGTCTGCCATGGGCACGCCATATCACTTCAATGTGGGACGACACCTGCGCATCACCCATCAAGCTACCGCAAGTCAGTGTTTACGGCAACCCGTTACTTTGTCGTTCCGTGAACTGGGAGTGCAAGGGAACACACACAAGAAGCAAAGAGGCACACAGCATGAGCACTCGTGCTGTGTGCTTCGTTGCTTCTTGAGCGTATTCTCCCACGTTCCCAGTTCGCTGAACGATCATACACAGTACTTTAGAAGATTCCGTTGAAAATGCTAGTACGCTGTAATGCAGCATTAGGTTCAATGTTTAACAATACATTGAAAATTACCTGTCCGCAAATCGAATACGTCCACAGGCTTGAAAAAGTATGTAGTGACTATACACGACCTGTCATCCCAAAGGTTTCTACCATGGGAGAGAAAGCCCTTGTTTTCAAAAATGCATTAAACTGGAAGGCTCAAACGTGTTTATTACAGAAAATATTTGGCACATATTAGACACATACAGATAAAAATTTGAGAAGCTTGACTTTATATTTGCAACAACGGCTCTGTGGTGACGTTATGATACGATCATGCGTTCATTGAAAACATAAGTTATAATTGAGACGACACCTCGAACTCCTTAGCGAAAGTCTCAGATTCAGCACCTGGCTCTCGATTTCCAGTACCCGCATCTTCGAATCCTGCCTCATCCACTGCATGATCTCAATATAGCCTTCATGAAAACGTGGGGGTCCTGAAAGTCAATGCTTGTAGTATTGCTAAAAAGCTTCCAGATCTATTTATTGTCTCTTATTGCAACTAATACATCTCATATTATTGGCATCACAGAGTCATGGCTTCAATGTAACGTTTACGATTTTGAGTTCACTCCAGCCCGTTTCGTTGCCGTACTTAGCGACAGGACACAAGGCATTGGGGGCGGTGTTGCTCAACTTATCCGGTCAGATATCCTGTTCGCAGTGCTGCCCTTGCCTACTGAAACTGAATCCCTCTAATGTAAGGTCTACCTAAATAATCGGTGTACTGTAGTTAGCATTGTGTATCGCCCACCCAGATGACCCCTCATGTTCTCATGTCCTTGCCAATTTTACGTGCAATGTAAATATTGCTTCAACAAGACTTATTTGTATGGACGATTTTAACGCTCCTGACATTTACTGGCCTTCTCTGACTGCAACGGATCAGGATACTGCAATATGCCATGAATTAATAAATATTTCTTTATACTTTAGGCTTACTCAAGTCGCCTCATGTCGAACAAGGCTCAATTCTATCCTAGACCTAGTTTCCTTAAGTACAGATCCAGCTGACAGCAACTTCTCTAGCAAAATAGTTGAAGGATTATCGAATGACAAAGTCATCTTGTTAACACTTTGCTATGCCATGTCCAAATCGCCTTATACATTCACCAGCTTCCCCAATTTCACTCGAGCTGACAATACTTCCACAACTGATATTTTAGCTCCCCAGTTTGATTCCTAAGCTAAGATAGATTAATTCTAAGTATTTCGAAGTAATTCTAAGATTAATTCTAAGTAATTCCTAAGCTAAGATAGATTAAACGAAAACACAGTCAGAGTATGCTGCAGAAAAAAATGAGAAAAGCCTATTCAAAAGACTACTTAAATATCGTAACACAGACGCAGGAGTGAAGTTTATGATTTCTGCCAGCACCACAACCAATTTTAGACATGGGTGACGTTCTTCTAGGACATTTCTAGGCAAATTTTGCCAAAGTGAATACTCCTTTTCTAAGGATAACAAAAAAGAAGTACTTTAAGCCACTCTGTACAAAACTACACTAATGATGACGAATGAATACTAGAGAAGTACAATCTGCATAACATGCAGTAGGATGAATGAAATTGACAAATGCGAAGTAACATGTGGTACATGAACTAATATCTGGTGTTTCACATCCCGAAGTCCACGATGTTTGATAGAAAAGCATGCTAGCAATGCTGTCGCGCAAGATGTGGCAATCACGCGCTCACGTGAGAACCCAAGAGCAGGCATATGCACCACGCCGCAAGTTGACAATCAGCAGCACATCATAGCCTCCGAGATTACATGCATCACCCTCTGAGACGTTAATACACCTTCGTGTGCATTGAGGTTTAAATTACACATGGCTTTCCGTAACATTTTTTTTCTTCCAACCGTTGCTCTACTGTGTTTACATGCACCTGCCACGTCATGCAAGCCATATCTTCACATGAGACATCCTAACAAAGGTGCACTAAACAGAGACCGGACTTGGTCAAGGAGCCAGGCCCTAAGACATCAACATGCACGACTGTTCGAGGCATGCACACATGTAAAATCTCCCGTGCGCACGGGAGGCTATCGGTCCTTCCCGATTGTGCGGGCACGATTGGAAGTAGCAATGTATTGCAGTAAATCTGATGGCTGGACGAGTTTGTGTGTATCCACATACTTCCCCAAGACCACTGCCACTCTTACGACATTCTGCAAAATTTCGAAGGCTCTAAAGTGACGAACAAATTTTTTCTCCACAAGATTCAAGCAATTAACTGTTTTCAATGCAGGAAGTGGGTAAATCCGAGCTGTATTCACAATAACGCATTTCTTTCTTGGCCCCACATTATAGCAAACTATATTCCTAAGGCACTTGAAAAAAAATAAAAGTAAATTACAACAAATATTATTTTGTGCACATAGTGAATTAAATCAGCACAAAGACAATTTCAAAACAAAAAGGTGTATAAGTGATTCAAGTGGTAAATTAAACGTAAATCAGATGTGAACACTTCACCTACAAAGCTGTAACAATGACAACCAATGGTCATATATAGGGGTGGGAAAGAGAACACTTCAGTTAACTACGATTGTTAGAAAAAATTATGGTTGTCTTGTTAACAAGATAGCATTTTGCAAATGCAATAGTCAGCATTAAATGAATGAAGACTCTGTAAGCTCTTTCTGCATTCCTTTTTCCGTCAGAATTTTCTATAACAGGGGTATAACAGCGAAAACAAAATTTGGTGCAATGTTTGGAGCAGCAAAATGTTAACTTTGGAACAGTAAAATCCAAATTTGAAGCAGGTTACGGGAAAAAAAGTAAATTTTTATCATTAAAGATCAAATTTAGAGCAGTGTAAGAAAGAATGCTAACATCTAGAAACAAAATATATGTACGACACATTCAGCCCACCTAAATAGTGCAGAGTAAACATGAGAACTGTTATTTCAATAAAGTAGTATTCTGAATTACCTCACTGAGCAAAGAATGATGAAGTTCACGTTAGTATGTGCCACACCTGCTGAATCCTTTGATAGACTCTGCGAATTCAATTGTGGCTCTGCCAAGCTAGCGACCTTGAAATTCGGGAGATTTGTAAAACAAAAAGTAGGAGTGGTAAAAAAAAAGAAAAAAAAAGACTGACACACAATATGTCATTGGCTGCTCCAAATGATTGCCAGTGCCTTTTTTAGACATCAGCAATCATACTAATACTCAAATACGCGGCACATACACACATCGGTATTGAATAAAATGTGCTGTGTCCCATGACTAGCGCCAACAGCCCCTTCCAAATCATGTACACTTTTCAGCGGAACACTGGTGTACTGCAGCGGAGGTGCCTTATAAAACATCCTGCTCTAATTAGAACAAGGCCAAGCATATGTATGTCGAAGTGCTATCCCCCCCCCACTCGCCCCATTGTTTTTTCTTTCATGACGGGGACAACTTCTCGGTTCGCTTGCAAGGTGCATTCAATGAGATAAAGTAACAACGATGCGCGCCTGTTGGCCCGGCGCCGGGTATCTATCACCGCAATGATGCAACTTCAAGCCAGAAAATTGTGTAAAGTGCCACTGCTATGGAAACCAACACAGTGGTTGGCAACAACGACATTTGCAGCTTGTCGACCTCGTTCGCATGCGAAAAACGTGACATACGTTCCTAACATGCCATAACCGCGTTTGCCAACTAGGAAATTCATATTTTTCGTGTAGCGCTGGTGGCTACAGCAATGCATTTTCATATTTTTCTCGTGAAGTTCAGTCGTCTCGCCTATAGGTATCTGCTGTGGTCAGCGGACCGATGGGCGTGCATTGTTGTTACTTCATCTTATACTTTAACTGGTCAATCCAGCTCGCGAGTGTCCTCATTTAACGAGTATCTAAATTACACCGTGGTTTAAGGTTAGGGTCTTCATGCTTAGTTTGATTTCTCGCTGAAATTAGCTCGCCTGAGATAATTTTGAGGCTGGTCGGGCATTTTAGCGCAGCGCGGCCCAATTTCAGCAAATTTCATGGTTTTGGCGGATCTTGGTGCAACAATGGGTAATTGTATCAAATTGGTGCAATTGGCCTAACTGGCACAGCTGTTGCACCCCTGCTTAAAATGCAGCCCAGACAAAAATATTCCAAAAAAACTGAACCCATGAAATATATGGAACAAAATTCGATTGGACGAAGCGACAATGAAACTGGAAAACATTTTTTTGAATTCAATGAGCTAATTTTGACATCACGGTTCTGGCTGATCACAAGTGGGTAAATATATTTCTGCTGTTCTTGGGTAACATAGGTTCAGTGAACACAGAAAAAGTGGAGCAATCTTGCGCGAATATGAACACAACGAGAATGTTGCTCCGAGTAAATATGGTTGAGCCCATGCAGTACTGGAAGAAATGATTGCTTAGGTGAATGCAAAGGTGTCTTTTCACGTTTCTCCTGTCCTTGATGACGTCGGTGCACTGCCAGCAGGAATGCAGTCCATCTTGTATGGACATGAGCAAATGGCACTGCACACGGGATGCCAAATGCAAAGAACCTGCAAAGAAAGGAGGATAACAAGATGGTAATGCAAACCATACGCCACACGCTGCATGAAACAGGACTGCAGTACCAGGCAATCAAGGAGTGTTGCTGCGTACGTAAGCAACATTCTGGACAACGTTTTTCGATAAAAACAAGTTGCTGAAGTGCTAGCAGTGCAACAATCGAAAACATGTGCCACCCAGCTGCCATCTTTCAGTGCATAAGTACTATACTTAGTCAATGCAGCTGCCTGCTGCCACTACGTAGACATCTGACTTGGATGATATACAGACACTATAGTTAAACAGTGATAAATAAGACATCTGCTTTGTTACAACAGGCTGTAAAGCTTTCAACAAATTATTGTACTTAGTTAAAAAAAAATTATATGTACAATGACAAGTAGCAAAAGCTTCATTTGATACTGCTACTTATCAAGCATGTGAAATAGTACTACTGCTAAATAGCATTACTGCCTTTTAATGGCTAGAGTAGCATTGCCATTTTATGTGGTGAACAGCACATGCACATTTTTATGCATAAAACAATGAAGTGTTACTTTGTACACATTAGCATACTTCATGTATTTGACAATATTTTAAGCAATTTGAGTAAAAGCATGAAGATATAGTGGAATATCAGAAGTAAATTATTCACTACAATGTTTCTGCAGCCTACATGACAAAAACTTCTATACATTACACATTATCGGCTTGCATAACTGGTTATCCTGAACAAATACAATGGCTACACATTGAGGGAACATTTAGAAGGCCCCCTTGGCATCTTTAAATAATTGAAACTCTTTCAGTGTCGAACTAAACAATGCCCACACCAGCTGAAGAAGAAATGCCCCGAGACCTAAAATGCAAGTTTTATTTTTATTTTCAAAATTACATATTTTTCATTTTTAATAACTTTCTTTCACAAGTTTAGTTTCTCAACTTTCATGACAAAAAAAAAAACAAAAAAACTGGAGATTATCACTAAAATAGAAGTAGGTTAAAGTCACTTTCAAATAGTACAAGGTGACTACTGAAACAAAAAAGAGCTCGTTGTCTAGAGCCCCCTGAATATTGTCACCTGGCTGCTTGCCACTGCGTTTTTGCATAAGGAGTTCACTGAATCCACATGCTCAAAATAACCATAACTGACAAGCTCTCATGATGGAAGAAATTACCTTAAAAAGCATACCTTTTCCACATAGATGACTTTCCACTTACACCTTTAAAATGCGTTTTTCTTAAGGTCCATGTTAGAACAACTTCTTTAATTTGGACATAATATTTTTAGTTCTTCTGGTAGCCCAATCGGAATGAAAATTTGCCACCCACATATCCCTCAACATGTGAAGGGTGCAAGACTTTCCTTTAAAACTTGATATCCCCTGTATAGTTATTATGAACCAAAAGTAAGCAATTATGATGGTCTGTGATTATAATCAAAAGTAATCAATAATAATTCGCTTTTTAAACTATCACAGCTTTAATAGTGGCCCACTCTATAGAATCCTTCGCAGCTATTCCGGCGAAGCACGCAAATCTCCAACATGTTAGAATGATGTTGCCAGACTTCAGCCTAAATTGGTTCTCTTCAATGTGTTAAAAAATTGATTGTAGTGCATCCACGTGAAGAAACAAAAAAAAAGGTGATGTGGCTTATGCTTTGTCAGATGACTGCCAATCGTTGACACTGACGCCATTGCAGGTTCAGTTTCATTTGAGACTTGGATGCACAAGAAGTCTCGAGTGAAATCGGCATGTACTGTGACTTTAAAAATACAGAAGGAAAGTCAAAGAACATTGTCTGATGTTTCAAATTGTACTATACAAGAAATTATTTTATTTCTCCGAAAATTATTTATTCAATCATTCTGAAGAGCTTACGAAAGTTATGCATTAAAACTGAAATGCTTTTTTTTACAGTGAATGAAGAAAAGAATTAGAATTTCAGGGGCTTCTTTTTTTAACCAGTATTAATGAGAACAGGCAATTATTGTCTTATCATCTGTCGATCGGCAGTTGAGGGTCCTAAAAGCATGTCAGACAGACATTAGAGCGCAGCATGTGACCTGAAATTTACAATTACATCTGGAGCCCTGCTAGCAGTTACTCGCTCTTCTCTAAAAAAAATGCCATAAGCCCAAACTCTCGACCATTGCATGACTTGAGCATTACGAGCTAAATAGTTACAACAGCTGCTGCGAGAGGCAACCCATGCACTCGCTTGCAATTTCACTGTATGTAAAACACAAGTTCCAACAACAAAAACAAAGAAAAACGCTTGAGCTTCGCCAGCAAAAAAAAGCAGTAATGTGATTGGATCCCATGCTCCATTCCTTCCCAACTGTTACCCTGGCTTCGCTTCTTGGTGCATGCCTCAACCATGCTGCAAGAAAACGAACAACTGTGCACACAAAATTGCCTGTTTCAAACTATCTTCGAATGCATACTGCAATTACAGCCAAGTGCCCGATACGCCAACATTCTTCCCTTTGCAAATCAGATAAGTGCACACTACAAATTTGTAAGGCAACGTGCGAACCTACGCAGTTTATCCTAATGTTGATACTTTTGCAGCTAATTATTAAATAAGAATGAATGCTTTTAATAAGTGGTCTTTATAAACACCCATTCTTTTTCACTTTCTGAAGCTGAGAGCGACTCCATGCTTCTGCCAACTAACATTACACGCGCCAAGAAGACTCCTCCCACTACGTTTCATTCACACAGTGTTTTTTCCCCCACGAAGTTGCAAGCACAGCTCTGTGGTAGAACGCCTGCTTGCCATGCAGGTAGCCTGGGTTCAATTCTCAATCAAACCAACCAAAGTGTTTTATCACTTATTTCTTTGCATCCTTCTCTATTTTTCAGTCATGGACAATCTGATATTTGTGCAGCCTGTCTCCAGAAACTATGGCTTCTTAAAAGAAAACTTCAGAAAGAACCCAGTGGCATAGAACTTATATCTTGTAATGCGTGTGTTATGTCTAAATTGGAGTACGCATCAATTGTGTGGGATCTGCACTATCAAAAAGATGTTTCGCAACTAGAAAATGTTCAGTTAAAGCCATGAAATTTACATTTGGCATATACAAAAGCCTGGATTCCCCTTAATTTAATGAAGCTCAATAACATTACGGTGTTGGAAGCTTGGAGAAAAGTTAACCGCCTTTCATTCCTTCATGATTCGTTTGCAGGTACAATCAATTTAACTCTCCCATCATCTGCTAAGCGTCTTAGTACAAGAATAATGGGGCCCTATCACAAATATTCGTTGGCACCAAGCTTCACTCGCACAAAAGCGGGGAGTCATGTCGGGACATGAAAACAGCAGAAAAGGCGGCAAAGCCCGCTCAAAAGCGGTGGGCTAGCCTCAATTCGCACAAGCAGTAGACTCTACAGGTAATAATAAGCTTCTTTGATGAACTAATAAAAGTGCAACAATCCTCTTTTTGTGCCCGCTTTCTGTCATGCATTTATTAGCTCTAGATGGAAGCACAACAACTTGTCCAATGAACTGTTCTGATGCAATGCATTCCTTCAATAAAGCTGCACGAAAAATTGCTTGGATTACTGCTGCAGGGCCCTTTTCATGATTGGTGAACAAACTACATGAAAATTTGTTGAGTTGCACATTGGAGCAAATCCCAGAGAATCAGTGCTCTGAAGGAACAAATACGTTATGGTATCCCAGGTAATGTTAGTCAATGTTTTGCTCCCTTATGTCACATTGGTATCCAATGCACCCTGTGAAAGCACCATTACACTGAACTTGTTACCTTCGGGGCATAGGCAAAGCACCTCAACTGCTCCACCACTGAGGCGGACACAATATTATGAAGGACAACAAGAAATAAGGACACGGTTGGTTTATAAATCCAGCCTTAAATGAAGACCCTCAGGAACATTGGCAATTACTACGGTAGCTTCATCAGGAGCGCGCACTCGATATGGTACAGATGGCTATGCCATTTGTGGTTTACCTGCATTACGCCAAGCTACGAAAGCATACGAAAGCAACAGCCTATGGCATCCCAGGTCCCTGGAGTGCTCTGCACACACAGGAGAATAAAAACAGCAAGAATGGCAATAAATAGCCAAGACTGAATTGTTAATACTGGCTTTCATATTTGTTTATGAAACATTCTAGGGGCACGAAATTACTAACAATAATACTATCTGGGGTTTAATGTAAAATGCTAGTCAACATAAGACTGATATTACTGATTAACCTGAGCACATATCACCAGACAGTGGCACTTAAGTGTGGAGCTCACACAAACTCACTCAAGAAATGTATTTTGTAAACTCACTCGGACTCACTAAATGTTACCTCAGCCGGACTCACTTGGACTCAAGCTCGCCAAAGTATCATTCACCTAGACTCATTCAAACTTGGACCCGCAGCTCGGAGTCTAGGTCAGTCTGAATAAGCTGATCCACAAGGGGGTTTGCTGACCTATGAATGTGGCCACCAAAATTTTGAAAAGATGCGTAGTTCTGGTAAGCATTTGTTGGAATAAAAGCATGCCAGCATTTAGGTGAATCAACTTGTCTGTGAAGTGCCATTCGCTGCTTGTGAACTACAAAACGAGAATATCTGTCTTCACTAAGGCAACTCCAAAGTTATAATTAACAAGGAACTATAATTATGCCAAATGATAAGCTAGGAGGCTGTCCCAGGAATACTGTTGTTCACCCAGAGTTACATTAAAAATTAAGACAAACTTCAAGTAAGCATTCAAGTAAATTCAACAACATATAGGCATCGCAGGTACCAACAAGGTGCAGATATATATATTTTAAAGGGGTGCTGCTACACTTTGTGAGCACGGTCAAAAAACGCTGCCGGCAGCCAAATACTGTAGCGCTGTGTGTGGCCTGGCATTCACAGTTCATTCTAATAATCCCTCACTCTTCTTTCTAGAAATGATTCTACATACCCAACAGTGCGGCAGATTACCGGGCCGCCGCTGGATTTTACAACGTGCCCGAGCACACAATCGCACTGAAAGTAAGCAAGATGTTCAAAGAAAAAAAAGTGCTCAAGGTCATGATGCATGCTGATGGAGGGATACATCTTGATGCCCCTGTGCCATTCCCTTTCTTGGTGTACTTTTCAACACACTTGTAGTACAAGAGGAGAGGGAAAACACTTGAAGCAAGCAAAAAATCGCCGTAACCCCTCTCATGCTTGCCTGATTAAAGAATTCTTGCTACATGTCACTCGTGAAGCAGCATGTGCTAATAATAGGACTATTTCATCATACCTCAGAAACGTGTTGCAGGACTCCTCTAACCCTTTCACAGTCATCGACGTACTGCTACGCTATCGTAATTCCTCCCACGTAGTATCGGAGCCGTACCCACATGCTGCGCTCTACAGAGCTAGAATTAATATTAGAATAAAATGCAGAGTTTTACATCGTAAAACCACAATGTGAATATGAGGAGTTTCATGGTGCCTGAAGCTGCATAGCATTTCGTGCTCCCTTTCTTAACCCTTACGCCACCTTGCCTGTCTTCGCAGAACTCATTGGCATTACTTGTGTGCATGCGCTTTGAGTTGCCAATGAATTAGTCCTTGCGCTGCCAACTGCTAGCTTCCCGGACAGCTCAATTGGTAGAGCAACAGACCCGGTAAGGCGTTGGTCCTGGGTTCGATCCTGGAACCAGGACGAATTTTTCAGCCACTAAGAAGCTTTTATTCTTGTGAAATTTGTGTGAATTTCCTTGTGGCTTGATGCCACGAGCGGGTCTCTACAGAACTTATTTGCATTAAATGTAGCTTTGTGCTTCACCCTGAGTGGCTTGGCTGAAATCAGTGAAGCTTATTTGAACAAAAAGGTAAGAAAAGCATCTATATATAAAAGTAGTCACTTGTGATCAGAAACTAGAGTTTCGTGAATGAGCACTCTTGGCTAACCCACGTATTCTATGGTCCTCAGCCAAGTAGCCATAAACTAAGGAAGCCATGCTCCACCACATTTTCAATCTCTGCATGCCACCACACCACTAATGAAGTCAAACCTGACTAGTTGCACATGTGAGGTGATGAGTGCTAAGTCTGAGGAGTTTAAAAATGCGTCAAAGCTTGCACAGCAAAAAACAGTGTAAAATTGTACGCCCTGTTCGTTAGTAATACGCACGTTTAATGCATTATAACAAACCACCCAATGTGCAGAGCACCTAATCTGTTAGTGATCTGAACGACTCGAACAAATGCCACAATGCATTTGTAAAGAATTGTCAAAACAGTTTCAGGTAGTCATATGAGCAGCACAGGTGGCATTACCTTAGCAGGCAAGCAACAAGTCTACAAAATAGCAAAAAAATTTTTCGCATTAAGCGATCACTTAATGATTGTTTACTCTGAGCCAGCAAATGCACACGTTAAAATTGCAGAGTCAATGTTGAAGGTACCAGTACTGATAAAAAAATGTAAACAAACTTTGCTGCAACATCAGCCTTGACGAAAAATCGTTGATTTATTAAATCCGGTACTGACTGAACTGATTGAGGAATGCAAATGGCGCGTGCTTTATTTGCACATGTTACCAAGGTTTTTAATGAATTCTACAACATATCGTAGCGTTATGACTATCGAGTTATAATTATTCTAGGCAAGACCAACAATGGGGTTCACTGGCAATGCATGACTTGGTTACTTGTCACAACGCTAAAACGGTCGGCATAAAAATAAGAAAGGAGACACACGCTGCCGTTCAACCGGTATCACGAATACACACAAAAATTATTACTCGAGAATAAAGCCAACAAAAGTAGAAATTCTGAATGTAGCTCTACGGCACACGGCCACTCTTTCCGAGGTGTGCCCCTGGTTATTTTGACCTAGTGCCTTCTTAACTCTACAGTCGGTATTCGACTGTTTCCAAGAGTCAAAAGTTAGGGCTGCAATTACATACTTTCCTACATTGCGATTACATACTACACATTCCGCCCACATTTCTCGGGGCTCGAAACCCGAAACTATTCAAGCACACTCCAAAGAACTGCTGAATTTGTTAAAGAAAGCAATAAGGGCAAGATTCTGTTTGCCGAAATACGCAACATGCATCAGTTTGTTTGGAATCTTGACAAAAAATAATTATAATATAGATGCCAGTACACCACCTGCGAATGTCAGCTGCTTGACGGTAATGCATTACACACATTTCGTCGTGCTGTCCATTGTGTGCGTTTGACGTTCCGCGTTGGTACCGTTGATACCCCGAATCCACTCGTTACCTCACACGACCCCGTTTTCAAGTATGTTTGGCGAACTGGACTAATCTCCACAACGTCAAAGCCACGTTGGCGCTACAATAACGGCGAACAAAACTATTCAGACGAGTCTACAGAATGAACGTGGCGCGTCCGCCCATACATCCACCACATGGAATTGCAAACAAGAAATGAAGAAAAAAACGCGGAGTGCGCGCCGTCTCGTGCCAGGCTGTTTGCAGCACAATTAGGTTCGGTTTCGAATTCAAGTTCGACGCACACACAATTTTTGATGCCTTTTTTTAATAAAAGTCAATAGACCTCTTTATTTATCGGATGTATACGACATTCTAGTGGTTGTACACGCTCTGCGACAAAATATTACTTGCTATGAATTAGTTATCATTTCTTTGAAATTTATCTTTTTCGTTTTGAGGATTGAACGTTCGCGAAGAGTCCTGAACTAAGCACGCATTCTAACGAGTGCACCGCGTTCATAGTGGAGCATGTTAATAAAAAAAAATACTGCTTCGAACTTATTTGCCAGGTTTTGCTTCGTTTTCGTAAACGTCGGAGGCTTCCGTACGTTTGCGAGAGTTGCCGCAAAATACTATTTGCGTTTAGTGCCAAGTTCTGACTCGTTACTTTCTCGCTCAGCTTGAAAGTGAAATATATAAAGTTTTCTAAATATACAGCGAACTCTAAGGCGCAACGAGTCTTCCAGCGTGCTCAATGTAGCTGGTTTCGGTTTCACCTCGATTGGGGCCATGAACTTTGGTGATTATCTTCTCGAATAAAGTGCGTTTTCCGAGATTGTTAAAATTTGCGTGTATCAAAAAATGGCGTCCTACAAACTTTTCAATACAGATAACGACAAGTAATCAAAGTGATAAAAGAGCTTTTATTTATAGCTCAATAGAATTTAGACTGAGGCATAGCAAAGAATTATATATATATATAGATATATAGATATAGATATATATATATATATATATATATATATATCTATCTATATATAGATATCTATATATATATATATATATATATATATATATATCTATATCTATATATATATATATATATATATATATATATATATATATATATCTATATATATTGTATGCGCTAAGGGACGAAGAAGGCAAAATAACTACCAATATGAATAGGATAGTTTAGCCGGGACAACCACGACTTTAATGCTATAAGAACTAGCAGTAACCCAGATGACACTTCACCAGTAATTATACAAGAAGTCAGAAAAGCCTTGGAGAGCATACAAAGAGACAAAGCTGCTGGTGAGGATCAGGTAACATTAGATCTGCTGAAAGAAGGAGAACAAACTGTGTAAGAAAAACTAGTCACCCCGTTTACGAGGTGTATCCTGACGGGAAGAGTACAAGAGTCTTGGAAAAATGATAACATCATCTTAATACATAAGAAAGGAGATGACAAGGACTTGAAGAATTGCAAGCCCATCAGCTAGCTCTCCGTAGTATACAAGCTACTGACAAAAGTAATCGTTAACAGAGTTCAGAAAACATTAGAATTCAATCAACCAAAACAACAAGCAGGATTTGGAACAGGCTGCTCAACAATCGACCACATTCATACTATCAATCCGGTAATAGAGAAATGCTCAGAATATAATCAACCATTATACCTTGCCTTCATAGATTACGAGAAGCCGTTTGATTCAGTAGAAATATCAGCCGTCATGCAGACACTGCAGAATCAGGGTGTCGATGAAGCATATATAAACATCCTGGAAGAAATATACAGGGGATCAACCGCTACGATAGTGCTTCATAAAGAAAGCAACAGAATACCAATCAAGAAGTGTGTAAGGCAGGGGTATACAATATGCCCAATGCTATTTACTGCGTGCCTACAGGAGGTTTTCAGAGGCTTAGAATGGGAACAGTTAGGGATAAGAGTTAATGGAGAGTACCTTAGCAACCTGCGCTTCGCCGATGACATTGCATTACTGAGTAACTCAGGGGATGAACTGCAACTCTTGATTACGGACTTAGACAAGGAGAGCAGAAAGGTGGGTCTTAAAATCAATCAGAAGAAAACGAAAGTAATGTACAACAACCTCGGAAGAGAGCAGCGTTTTGAGATAGGTAATAGTCCACTTCAAGTTGTAAAAGACTAAGTCTACTTATGGCAGGTAATAACCACAGAGCCGAACCACGAGATTGAAGTAACAGAAGAATAAGAACGGGGTGGAGCACAGCTAAATAGCCACTATCCCTCAAGAGAAAGGTATATAACAGCTGTATCCTGCCGGTACTTAGCTACATAGCAGAAACATTAAGACTTACAAAAAGGGTTCAGCTTAAATTGAGGACGACGCAGCAAGCACTGGAAAGGAAAATGGTAGGTGTAACCTTAAGATATAAGAAGAGAGCAGAGTGGATTAGGGAACAAGTGGGGGTTAAGGATATAATAGTTGAAATGAAGAAGAGAAAATGGACATGGCCGGGCATGTAGCGCGTAGACAGGACAATCGCTGGTGATTAAGGGTAAATAACTGGATTCCTAGAGAAGGCAAGCGGGTTAGGAGGTGACAGAAGGTTAGGTGGGCAGATGAGATGAAGAAGTTTGGGGGTATGAATTGGCAGCAGCAAGCGCAGAACCAAGTTAGCTGGCGGAACATGAAAGAGGCTTTTGTCTTGCAGTGGATATGGCCAAGCTGATGATATATATAATATATATATATATATATATATATATATATATATATATATAATATATATATATATATATATATATATATATATATATATATATATATATATATATATATATATATAGGAGTGTTTACTGACATGCTTTGGCCGCAAATAACACACACACAAAGTAAAGAAACACCTCAACGACAAGGGTTTCTTTACTTTGTGCGTGTGTTATATGCAGCAAAAGCATGTCAGTAAGCAAATACCAACTAGGTCAACAACCAGTATTGTTACAATATGAGTGTTTGTCGTGTTTTACCAAGACTACTCTGGTACAGCTACTGGAGAAGTTAAAACCTTTTCGCACATCAAATAAGGCTTTTGTAGCATAGTCTGTAGCTTAGTTGACACTTTTTGCGCACTGCTTGAATACTAAGAAGTCAAGAATGACAGAAATAATTCACACACATTTTCATGTTCAAAACAGCGTGCCACGAATGTGTGTGAATTATTTCTGACAATTTCATTTTCTTAGTATTCAAACAGTGCGTCACACGTATCAACTATGTACAACCCTGCTCTGGCCCTTCTATCTCGGTTGCCTGCAACACATTTACAAACAAAACTTTTCAAGACACTAAGTTACAGCTGTGTTATCATATTTGACAAAACATATATGCAATATCTCAAATGTTGAAATTAACTCAGTACTCCTCACTTTTCTTTAAACAGCTCTGAACATTTTTTTTTCATATTAAAGATGTGTGCTAAATAATAAGGAGCAGGATGGTTGGAGGAGGTTTTTGCAATGTCTGCACATAGTTTGACCTAAAAAGCCCCTAAATTACTCTGAGTTCGAAGACAACTGAGTGGTTACTTTCTCACAATCACCAGCATTCGTACACAGATGCTACGTCACCCTTGTGTCACAGAACGAGCGCTAAAAAAGAGCGCGCCGCCAAATCCTTGCGACAACGGGCGGCAGAAACGCGGCGAGGTAAAAAGAAAAAAAAAGAGAAAGCAAACATCCAAGGCTCCCGGGCGCGCGCTCTCCCCGCAGAAGCACGGCTTCGCAGACGAACCTCCTCACCCCACAGCGGCGGCCGGGCAAGCGCTAGAAATTTCCAGAACGAACGGGGCGGGGTCAGACCGAGTGAATCATCTTCCGGGGAGGGCAGTCGAACCGTCTCGTGCCTCTCCCCAGCCTTCGCTGCGCATCGCGCCGACGAAATGAGGAGAACGTTCTGGAAGGTGGCGCGGAACGTATTTAATCGAGCAGCCGAGACGAGAAAGCAGGAGAAGACGGAAAGTTAGCGTCGGAGCGCGTAGGGATTCCGCCGTGGAGTCGGCGAAGGTTCTGCCCGTAGTGACAGAACAGGAGGAGAGGGAAGTGAGCGCCAGAGCGCGTAGGGATTCCGCCGTGTAGTCGGCGAAGTTTTTGGTCCGTAGGGACGGCTCGAGCTACAGGCAAGAGCGTGGGTTTACCGCTATCGAGCGAAGACGCGGGCAACAGCTGCGTGTGTGAAGCCGACGGATTTCCGGCGAAGAAGTTTGAAGCTTGGAGAGTGGCCTATTGAAGACGGGAGTTTTCCTGGAAGAGAAACTCCGGCGAGGTTTCCTGGAAGAGAAACTTCAGAGGGCTGCGGAACGACAACAACGCTGGACTTTGAGTGAGTGATTCTCGGAAGAGTATCATCTAGACTCTGGTTCCAAAACTTTGGACTGAATATGTTTCCTATCTCTTTAGTCTTTAAGTGTCTTGGTTGTTCAATGCATGCGACTGCATTGTAGTGCGTATTGTTGTCCGTGTCCGTTGTATTAAGTGTGGCTGATTGTGTTGTGTAGTACGTTGATTGATTGGTTTGATTGGTGTCATATTGTATGCAACTATTCTGGAGTGTGCATTTTTATGTATTGTTTTCGATCTGCCATTATTGAGAATATAATTTGTTTGTTTATCAACTCTCGACTCTGACTTGTTCTTTGGGCCACAGCCGGCGTCCGCTGGCGCGCCAAAAAGGACCACTTCAAAATTGTCCACGCTTTCGTGGTGCGGTTCGGGGGGCCGATACTTCGGCTCTTGGAATTAGCCCGGCGATCGCCTCCCTAATAAACGGGAGATGTGTGACACCTTGCTACCTGATTGTTTTTTAAAGCACGTGAACAATGTCAGCATGAAGGGTTAAAAAAACCATCTGCATTTGAAACTTATCGGCTATAGATGCTGTCATGTTTGCTCGCCCAGTGAAAAGCATACCTATCAAGCGAAACTGGATGATTGCACCCAATAGTCATGCGAGACATGGCAGGACAGGCGTGTGTCACAAAATAATTCACGGCTAATATTTCTTGTATGTCGTTCAATCGAGAGCTTATGTGTCAACATGTGACATCAACAAACTGCTGGGGTCACAAATAGCACTTAAAAGATAGAAAATTTGTGACTTATATTGCTTTACAAAGCTTCTAAAGTTTTTTCTGAGAAGAAAGGCTTCCCGGATGTTCATCTTGCTAGCTTCTGAGATTCACAATGAACAAAAAAAGGATATTTCCAAGGGCTCGTCCTTCATTCTTACGCTCTACATTAATTAGTACAAAAAAGAAAATACTAATTAGTATGTAAATGGGAAAAAAGTAATGAAGACAAAAACAACTTATTGCTGGCAGAGATGGAACCTGCAACCTACTAACAATCCGTCCGGTAATCTGCCACATGAGCTACTTCAGCGGTTTTCTAACCATCCGTGTACATTATAAAGTATATATGTACATTTAAAACTAGGACTGCGTTTCCGCGTGGTCACTCTATCTTCAGGAAACAGGTGTCGCGACTTCTCTTGAAATTCTTGAATGCTACAGATCTCGCATGTGACTGGTGATAAGTGACAATCATGTTTGAGGTATAGCGCAGCGAGCATGAGTACCAGCCCAATACTGCATGTGGAATAGCGCAGAGGCCGCCATCTTATGCAGGCTTACGCCGCGTTATGCACCATTTTTATTTTAAGAGCCTTCTCGTGCTTAGCTAAAAAACGATCAAAGGACATTAGATACAATTGGCAAAGAGGAAACCAGGCGGGGCAATTGCCTGCAAATTATGCAAGGCTAGATCTACCGACTACCTACAACATCCTTATTCTTAACCTTTTAAAACTAGGAGTGTTGGTCAGCGCCACTAGTAGTTAGTTATGACGTGTGGAACAATGTTTTTGTGGGTGTTATAGTTATGACATACGAGCCCTTTTTATGAACTGGCAACTGATAAATAATCCCTGCACGCATATACACAATTTTAGAGTTCAGGTTGGCTTCTCCTCACATTTTATCATATCATGAAGAAGCCTGCTTTACGTACATTTTACAGACATTTTTAGCAAATAAACACAGAAACATGTTCATCACGGTTGCAGGCATCTTAAAAAATTATTTCTGAAACAGTATTTTTTAAAATTTATTGAGCTGATAACAAAACTTACAAAACAACAGAAACTTGCATCGTTCAACATTTCACTGCATTCTTTTGTTTGCATTTTGGGCATTATCTACAGCTTTTAGATAAGGTTGTGTCAAACAAAAGAAACTAGCCTTGAAAAGTTCCCTTCTCTCCCCCATTTTTACTTATGTGCCTATCTTCCCAAGCACATGTGGTCTATAAGACTAACTTGGCGCACAAAATATGGATATCATGGAAAAGCGGATTTTTCCTGTCCAGGCACAAATGTGCTTTCAGGCTCCCTTTGCACACACAAAAAAGATGCATTGTAGTGGAAACAGGAAAAGGGACACTCTCCTGTGAGGGCGCCTCAGTGAATGCAGCAGGACACAGATGGCACTCAAAGGGCCGCACGCCCGGTGGGAAATAAAGCTGTAATTTCACAAGTCTTCTACTTGCTAACATATGTTCACTGCTGGCAGGAATGCAGCCCTTTTTGTACGGACATGAGATACTAATGCTGCAAAAATGATGCCAATAATGAAAAACCAGCAGAGACAAAAAAAAAATACTGACATGCATGCACACCACATGTTGTGCTCTACGCATAAAATGAGAATTCACCAGCACCAAGCAATCTAGAGCTGCTGCACCGGTCACTTAGATACAAACTAACCTCGGTCTATCCTCACGTTATAGCAGTGGCAGGGCAGTGTGCTGATCCACGCGAGTCTTAAGCGAGTTCCCATTGCTCTCCACATCAATACTACACTAGAAGCCTGCTGTCAATACACAAAGGCTTCACTAAGATATAATTATTATTTATTATTATTATTTAGTTTGAGTACATAGAAAACACAAAGACAGAGGAAATAGGGAGGGAAAAGGCTTAGAACTGCTACCTATAGGGGCACCAAGCCTGTCGGCTCCTTTGGGAAGGAGAGGCATAGAGGAAATAAGGGAAGAAAGAAGGAGAGAGAAGAGAAAAGTTAAAAAGAAAGAGGAAAACACACACACACACGAAAAATAAATAGTCCCATGAAAAATGTCTGGAATTGTGACGCCAAGTCTGTTCCGTTAAGAAAGTTAAAAGCGCTCTCCGAGTCCGGTCATGCCTAGAAGCACATCCTCCTGGGAACAATTCAGACAGGTGATACATAATCACCCAATTTTATCTTCATATGTGACAACAAACTTGGCACCTGACTATTAAGCTAATTATTGCACTTTTATTACGCATATCAAGTACTTATATGGTGATGCATATAGCGAGCATCACGTGACACTTGAATACATGAAGCTTATGAAAGAAAATGTGAGTGAAAAGTAAAGAAAGTTGATCAGAGGAGAGGATTACATGAAAAAATAACATTTACAAGACCTTTATTAGCATCACAAGTTGAGATGTTTCAATAGAGAATACTTTAAGCGTTCTGCGTGTCTGTCAAATTCCTGCATATCGGTGCATATTCTTTGGTACCGGTAGGCCTGAGAATATGGAATACCCGTTTTGCAATGCTTTGGCTGGCTGCTGTTGAAATGTAGGCACATTTGACAGTCTGCTGGCTTTTTGTAAATTTTTTTGAGAAGCGGTCATTTTTTACCGTGACAGGGACGTCCAAGAAGGTAATGCTAGTTTTGGAAATTTTGTGCGTGAATTTAATTGACGGGTGGAACTTGTTAAAAACCTCTATGAAGTGGAAAATACTTCCTTCATCGTGGTTCCATAACGTAAAAATATCGTCTAGGTATCTTCTGTAGTAGAAGTGTTTCAATGTGTGTCCCTCAATGAATTGGACCTCAAATGAAGCCCTGAAGGTGCTCGCAAAGTTTGGGGCCATTTTTGTGCCCATTGCAGTGCCACTAACCTGAAGGAAGTGCTTGCCATAGAACTCAAAATGGTTATAGTTTAGTACAAGTTCAAGAAGTGTAAACAGTACCTCGCCACTTACACCAGTTGATGAGTAAGATTTTACATATTGTTATGCCAGGAGCGACATTCTAGGGCGGCTTAAAATTACAATCGTGGTGCGGTAAGTCTGCTGGGTCCGCGGACCTAAATACCCTTTTCACCTGACTACCAGGAGGGACCTTTGCAGTATGTGCTTTCACCTCCTCCTTTGGGTGGTGCACCGAACAATGGCCTCGCATCTGGACTTGTGCCAAGAGCACGCTTTCTAAATTCCTGGGCCAGCGACCGCACCTTGGTGCATTGTGTTCGGGGCATGCAAGGAGCTATCTGAGCCAGTGGTGCAGTATTGCTCTTCCCTGTGCCACCAGGTGTGCGTGTCCTTGCACTTTTCTAGAAACTGGTTTGGCGCGCTAGTCTGCAGATGGTCGGAGTGGATGAGGACAATCGTATTGGAGGGACCTGAACTAACTTGTCTTCCCTCGCAGTGAATCCTGGGAAGGCAGTGTATAAAAACACGAACGCAGAGACGCTTGGGGGTGCTTCATCTGTTCCATGCTGTTCTATGCTACTCTCAACATGTACATATTGTACATAAACGTTTTCTTCTCATCTACGCCGGCTCCTCGACTCGTCTTCTCTGGCACTCGGATGGCTCCAGCCGGGACCACGCTACCCAAGGTCGCCACAGTCACGGACGTGGCGTCATGTCCCGACACCTCCTTCCTAACAATATTCAAAAACCATAACCGTTATTTCGTCATGGTGGGGCATGTTGGTGTGCAGAGAACAGATGTCCTCACTGTACATGTCTGCTCCCTATATATATAACTCTGCCTTATATAATATATATATATATATATATATATATATATATATATATATTGTGACGACGCGAGATTGACGAGCACACAAAGCGCCTCAAACAAATACGATTTATCGATCGCAGGAAACAGACTGCAACGACTTCTTCGTCTTTTTCCCTCGGCCAAAGACACTCGCGCTCCTTCGTTGTCCTCACCTCTGGCACATACGCGCGTCATTATTCCCCCTTTAAAAAAAAACATCGTCCCGATGTTAAACGTTTGAGAAGCAAGGCGAAACCAAAACTGCACAGTTAGTCACTGAAAGTAAGGCTTCATCCGAAGCACGTGGACAATTTCTGGTGAATGTCTGCGCCGCTTTGAACACTGCACGCCGTCCGGAACAACCTCGTAGTTGACGTCACTAATGCGTCGCAGAACCTTGTAGGGTCCGAAGTATCTTCGCAACAGCTTTTCGGAAAGCCCACGCTGACGAACAGGTGTCCAGACCCATACTTTGTCGTCCACGTTGTATATGACGGGTCTGTGCCGGAGGTTGTAATACTTGGCATCTTCGTCTTGCTGTTTGGTGATTCGCAACCTGGCAAGTTGTCTGGCTTCTTCTGCTAGCTGGGTAAACTCTTGGGCGTCTGTCTCATTGCCGTCATTTTCATGAGGGAGCATTGCGTCTAACGTTGTTGTAACCTCGCGTCCGTAGAGGAGACTAAAGGGTGTCTTCCGAGTGGTCTCTTGACGAGCCGTGTTGTAGGCGAACGTGACGTAGGGCAAAATGATGTCCCAGTTCTTGTGCTCTACATCTACGTACATGCTTATCATGTCAGCCAGGGTCTTGTTGAGGCGTTCGGTGAGCCCGTTGGTCTGGGGATGATACGCCGTTGTCTTCCTGTGAGCTGTACCACTTAGTCGGAAAATGGTGTTCAAAAGCTCGGCCATGAACGCAGTACCTCTGTCGGTGATTACTATTGCGGGGGCACCGTGTCTTAAGACGATGGCTTCGATGAAAAATTGCGCCGCTTCAGCTGCCGTTGCCCGTGGCAGAGCGCCTGTCTCCGCGTATCGGGTCAGGTAATCCGTGGCGACGATTATCCACCTGTTTCCAGTGGCAGACTTTGGGAAGGGGCCCAGAAAATCCATGCCAATTTGTGCAAACGGTGTCGCCGGCACTCGAACAGGCTGCAGCAGGCCAGCTGGTTTGATGGATGGTGGCTTGCGGCGCTGGCAATCTAGACATGCCTGCACGTAAGTTTTCACAACTTCGGCAAGTCTTGGCCAGTAATAGTTCTGCCTGATCCTCGCCAATGTTCTTGCGTAACCCAAGTGACCAGCAGTAGGTTCGTCGTGACAGGCTTGCAGTACCTCACGGCGAAGCGAACAAGGAACGACGAGCAAGTAGCTGCTGCCGGTGGGCGAAAAGTTCCTCTTATAAAGAACGTCATTTCGCAAGCAGTACGACGGCAGCCCTCTCGCAAATAACTTCGGAACGCTATTCGCTCGCCCTTGTAGGTAATCTATAAGTGGTAGCAGCTCAGTATCGCCACGCTGCTGTTGAGAAAAGGTGGCAGTGTCCACAATTCCGAGAAAGGCCGTGTCGTCATCGTCGTTGTCCGGGCATGCCGTCTCAACCGGAGACCGAGAAAGACAGTCGGCATCGGTGTGTCGTTTTCCCGACTTGTAGGCAACAGTGAAGTCAAATTCTTGGAGCCGAAGACTCCATCGTGCAAGGCGGCCAGACGGATCTTTCAAGTTGACCAACCAACAGAGAGAGTGGTGATCGCTGATAACGGTGAATGGGCGGCCGTACAAATAAGGACGAAACTTCAGGACTGCCCATACCATTGCAAGACATTCTTTTTCTGTCGTAGTGTAATTAGCTTCAGCTCGGGACAGCGTCCTGCTGGCATAGGCGATCACGTTTTCATTGTTGTCCTTCGACTGTACGAGCACTGCTCCAAGACCCACATTACTAGCGTCTGTATGAAGTATTGTCGGTGCGTCTTCATCGAAGTGGGCCAACACGGGGGGTGTTTGCATTCGCTGACGAAGCTCGTGAAATGCCTGCTGTTGGTCTTCGCCCCATCTGAAGGGGGTATCTTCCCGAGTAAGCTGTGTCAATGGCCATGCGATGCGCGAAAAATTAGCAATAAACCGCCGGTAGTAGGCACAGAGACCTAAAAAACGTCGCACTGATTTTTTTGTCTGATGGCGTCGGGAAGTTTTGCCACGGCGGCAATTTTATCCGGGTCGGGTCGGATCCCTTGGCTGCTCACGACGTGACCGAGGAATCGAAGTTCGTGGAAGCCGAAGTGGCACTTTTCTGGTTTTAGAGTAAGACCGGCCAAGCGTATTGCTTCAAAAACTGCTTCGAGCCTTCGTAAGTGTTCCTCGAAAGTCGCCGAAAAGACAATCACGTCATCGAGGTACACCAAGCAGGTTTGCCACTTCAGTCCCGACAGAACCGTGTCCATGAGACGCTGGAATGTTGCTGGCGCCGAACACAAACCGAAAGGAAGAACCTGAAATTCATAAAGTCCGTCGGGCGTAACAAAGGCGGTCTTTTCACGATCTCTCTCATCCACTTCAATTTGCCAGTAGCCGCTTTTTAAGTCCATAGACGAAAAGTAGCGTGCGTTTCGTAGCCTATCCAATGAATCATCAATACGCGGCAGAGGGTAGACGTCCTTCTTTGTGATCTGATTAAGCTTACGGTAGTCGACGCAGAAACGCAAGCTACCATCCTTCTTTTTGACGAGTACTACCGGTGATGCCCAAGGACTGTTAGACGGCCGAATAACACCATCTTCTAGCATCGTTTTCACCTGTTTTTGAATTACCTCACGCTCCTTTGGGGCGACTCGATAAGGATTTTGCCGGATGGGTCTGGCATCGGAATCCGTGATGATGCGGTGTTTCGTCAGTGCCGTTTGACCAACTCTTGATGTGGATGAGAAGCAGCCATGGAACTTGTTGATCAGCGTGAGAAGGCGGTCTCGCTCAATGGGAGATAACATTGGACCAACGTCTACAGGTGTCGGTGTAGTGATAGTAGACGCTGCTGCTTCCTCCACTAAATGACAATCTTCTGTTTGCGAGAGTTCGTCAAAATAGGCAATAGCCGTGCCTTTAACTATGTGTCGGCGTTCTCTGCTGAAATTTGTCAATAGCAGTTCAGCGCATCCGTCAATAACAGTGATGACAGCCCTGGCAACAGAAATGCCGCTAGTGAATGCGAGCTCTTTGATGTGTTCAGCGACGCCAGTACCATTTCGTAATTTGTCACAGTGCACGGATACGAGAGAACAACTTCGTGGCGGCAGTATGACGTCGTCATCGGCAATACGGAAGCGAGGTGGCTGGTGTTCCTTATCTGTAGCAGTCTCCGAGCTTACAGTGAACGTTACGCTTCTGTCACGGATGTCAATCACAGCCCCGTATTCGCGCAAGAAATCCATTCCCAATATGAGCTGTTTACAGCACTCGTGGAGAATGACGAGGGTGGCGACAAAGGTGGAACCAGCAATGAAGAGTCGGGGCCGTGCACTTTCCAACCGGTGTCATCAACTGACCTCCTGCAGTTCTTATATTGGGTCCCTGCCATGGCATTTTCACCTTCCTGAGTCTTTCGGCTAGCTGTAGGCTTATTATAGAAAAGTGGGAGCCAGTGTCCACAAGTGCCGTCACTTGGTGGCCGTCAATGTGAACGACGAGGTCAGCGCTGATAACGTCGGTTACGTCGGCAGTTGTCTCATTCGTCGAATTAGTCGTTGCTGTCGTCTTCTTCGGTATCGATGGCTTCGAGCTGTCACTTGTCTGCAATGGGGGCTGTTCGGAATTTCGAATATTGGCAACCCCACCCCCCGAGGTCGCTGCGTCTAGTTTCCCCGTCGCGGGCTAGGGGACCTGCCCCTGGTGACGTCGGCAAAACTGCGACGATTAGGTGAACTGGGCCGCGCAGGAGATGGAGAACGTGATCTGGGCATTACTGGATTCTGCGGCGGTGTGTTCACATGGGCGTAGTTGTACATGCGTTGATCGTCGTACGCAACGTAATCAGGGTAGCGAGGAAATCTCGAGTACTGAGCGTCGCGATAACGGCAAACTCTGTAGACGTGCCCAGCTTCGCCACAATGAAAGCATACCGGTCGACGGTCAGCGGTACGCCACAAATCGGTTTTCCGACGCTGATAGGTAAGTGGAGACTCACTATTGGGCCACGTTGTGGGGCGACGGTGTGAGGCATGTTGGTTATACGGCATTCGTCTTGTCGGAGGAATCGGTGAGGTTGCGAGAGTGGTCGGTGCTGACTGTGGCTGTGTTTGCAGGGTTGGTGGTGGTCCAGTCATTGGGGTCTGCTGTGCTGAAGGAGCGACGACGGGGCGTCGGACTGCATCAGCATAAGTAAAATGTCGTCGCACACCATTATAGCCGGATGAAGAGAGAGCATGGCGGACCTCATCCCGGACAACATCAGCGACAAAAGACAATGCCGGCGTCGGTTCAGTTGCTGGAATTAAACCAAGCTGCCGAAGCTCCTCCCTCAAAATCTCCCGGATGACTTCCCGCAGAGGCCTGTCGTTGTCGCAGAGGCTCGCCGCAGTCGTGACAGGGCTACTCGCTCGAACGTTGACCGGGTTCTGCTGGCGGTACCGTTGCTGTAAGGCCCGTTCAATAGCTGTGGCTTCTTTCGTGAACTCAGCTACTGTTGTTGGCGGATTTCTCACAAGCCCAGCAAACAGTTGCTCCTTCACGCCTCGCATTAGATACCGGAGCTTCCTGTCTTCCGGCATCTCGGGATCCGCCCTGCCGAAAAGGACGGGTCATGTCCTCGGCGAACATAGCGACGCTCTCGTTTGGTTTTTGAATTCGAGCTTCCAAGAGACGTTGCGCATTCTCCTCTCTGTCAAGACTGCTGAAGGTGTCAATCAGCTGGTTGCGGAAGTCATCCCACGTAGCCATGCTTCTTTCCCTGTTAATGTACCACGTCTGGGCGTTGTCTTTCAGGTAGAAGTACACATTCGCGAGCTTGTCTTCTGGGGTGGCCCACTGGTTGTACTTCGCGCAGCGTTCGAACTGGTCCAGCCAGTCTTGTGCATCTTCATAGGTCTCACCATGAAAGCAGTCAGGAATCATGGGATTCTGAAGTGTCATGTGCGATGTAGCTGCAGTGGCCATGGTGGTTGAAGGAGGCAAGCGATTGCTGGCAGTTTCTGGAAAGGGATTGAGCTCGGGAAGCTAGGCCTCGCAGACGGCGACTGGAACGGTGGACCTGGTGTGTCGATGGGTGGTAGTGATTCCGGGCTTGAATGTCGGGTCCGCAAAGGGGTGCCAAGCATGAAGACGTACCCAGCACCTCCACCAGTGTGACGACGCGAGATTGACGAGCACACAAAGCGCCTCAAACAAATACGATTTATCGATCGCAGGAAACAGACCTGCAACGACTTCTTCGTCTTTTTCCCTCGGCCAAAGACACTCGCGCTCCTTCGTTGTCCTCACCTCTGGCACATACGCGCGTCATATATATATATATATATAATATATATATATATATATATATATATATATATATTATATA
>WOVY01012757.1:0-56460 GCA_013436015.1 Rhipicephalus annulatus | reverse complement strand
GTGGCAGTGTGTCCACAATTCCGAAAAGGCCGTGTCGTCATCGTCGTTTGTCCGGGGATGCCGTCTCAACAGGAGACCGAGAAAGACAGTCGGCATCGGTGTGTCGTTTTCCCGTTTGTAGGCAACAGTTGAAGTCAAATTCTTGGAGCCGAAGACCCATCGTGCAAGGCGGCCAGACGGATCTTTCAAGTTGACTAACCAACAGAGAGAGTGGTGATCGCTGATAACGGTGAATGGGCGGCCGTACAAATAAGGACGAAACTTCAGGACTGCCCATACCATTGCAAGACATTCTTTTCCGTCGTAGTGTAATTAGCTTCAGCTCGGGACAGCGTCCTGCTGGCGTAGGCGATCACGTTTTCGTTGTTGTCCTTCGACTGTACGAGCACTGCTCCAAGACCCACATTACTATGCGTCTGTATGAAGTATTGTCGGCGCGTCTCATCGAAGTGGGCCAGCACGGGGGGTGTTTAGCAATTCGCTGACGAAGCCTCGTGAAATGCCTGCTGTTGGTCTTCGCCCCATCTGAAGGGGGTATCTTCCCGAGTAAGCTGTGGTCAAGGGCCATGCGAATGCGCGAAAAATTAGCAGAAAAACCGCCGGTAATAGGGCACAGAGTCCTAAAAAACGCAGTCGCACTGATTTTTTTGTCTGATGGCGGTCGGGAAGTTTGCCACGGCGGCAATTTTATCCGGGTCGGGCCGGATCCCTTGGCTGCTCACGACGTGACCGAGGAATCGAAGTTCGTGGAAGCCGAAGTGGCACTTTTCTGGTTTGAGAGTAAGACCGGCCAAGCGTATTGCTTCAAAAAACTGCTTCTAGCCTTCGTAAGTGTTCCTCGAAAGTCCGCTGAAAAGACAATCACGTCCATCGAGGTACACCAAGCAGGTTTGCCACTTAGAGTCCCGACAGAACTGTGTCCATGAGACGCTGGAATGTTGCTGGCGCCGAACACAAACCGAAAGGAAGAACCTGAAATTCATAAAGTCCGTCGGGCGTAACAAAGGCGGTCTTCTCACGATCTCTCTCATCCACTTCAATTTGCCAGTAGCCGCTTTTTAAGTCCATAGACGAAAAGTAGCATGCGTTTCGTAGTCTATCCAATGAATCATCAATACGCGGCAGAGGATAGACGTCCTTCTTTGTGATCTGATTAATTAAGCTTACGATAGTCGACGCAGAAACGCAAGCTACCGTCCTTCTTTTGACGAGTACTACAGGTGATGCCCAAGGACTGTTAGACGGCCGAATAACACCATCTTCTAGCATCGTTTTTCATCTGTTCTGAATTGCCTCACGCTCCTTTGGGCGACTCGATAAGGATTTTGCCGGATGGGTCTGGCATCGGAATCCGTGATGATGCGGTGTTTCGTCAGTGCCGTTTGACCAACTCTTGATGTGGATGAGAAGCAGCCGCGGAACTTGTTTGATCAGCGTGAGAAGGCGGTCTCGCTCAATGGGAGATAACATTGGACCAACGTCTACAGGTGTCGGTTGTAGTGATAGTAGACGCTGCTGCTTCCTCCACTAAATGGCAATCTTCTGTTTGCGAGAGTTCGTCAAAATAGGCAATAGCCGTGCCTTTAACAATGTGTCGGCGTTCTCTGCTGAAATTTGTCACTAGCAGTTCAGCGCATCCGTCAGTAACAGTGATGACAGCCCTGGCAACAGAAATGCCGCTAGTGAATGCGAGCTTTTTGATGTGTTCAGCGATGCCAGTAGCATTTAGTAATTTGTCACAGTGTACGGATACGAGAGAACAACTTCGTGGCGGCAGTATGACGTCGTCATCGGCAATACGGAAGCGAGGTGGCTGGTGTTCCTTATCTGTAGCAGTCTCCGAGCTTACAGTGAACGTACGCTTCTGTCACGGATGTCAATCACAGCCCCATATTCGCGCAAGAAATCCATTCCCAATATGAGCTGTTTACAGCACTCGTGGAGAATGACGAGGGTGGCGACAAAGGTGGAACCAGCAATGAAGAGTCGGGCCGTGCACTTTCCAACCGGTGTCATCAACTGACCTCCTGCAGTTCTTATATTGGGTCCCTGCCATGGCATTTTCACCTTTCTTAGCCTTTCGGCTAGCTGTAGGCTTATTATAGAAAAATGGGAGCCAGTGTCCACAAGTGCCGGTCACTTGGTGGCCGTCCAATGTGAACGACGAGGTCAGCGCTGATAACGTCGGTTTACGTCGGCAGTTGTCTCATTCGTCAAATTAGTCGTTGCTGTCGTCTTCTTCGGTTTTGATGGCTTCGAGCTGTCACTTGTCTGCAATGGGGGCTGTTCGGAATTTCGAATATTGGCAACCCCACCCCCCGAGGTCGCTGCGTCTAGTTTCCCCGTCGCGGGCTAGGGGACCTGCCCCTGGTGACGTCGGCAAAACTGCGATGATTAGGTGAACTGGGCCGCGCAGGAGATGGAGAACGTGATCTGGGCATTACTGGATTCTGCGGCGGTGTGTTCACAGGGGCGTAGTTGTACATGCGTTGATCGTTGTACGCAATGTAATCAGGGTAGCGAGGAAATCTCTTGTACTGAGCGTCGCGATAACGGCAAACTCTGTAGACGTGCCCAGCTTCGCCACAATGAAAGCATACCGGTCGACGGTCAGCGGTACGCCACAAATCGGTTTTCCGACGCTGGTAGGTAAGTGGAGACTCACTATTGGGCCACGTTGTGGGGCTACGTTGTGGGGCATGTTGGTTATACGGCATTCGTCTTGTCGGAGGAATCGGTGAGGTTGCAAAAGTGGTCGGTGCAGACATTGGCTATGTTTGCAGGGTTGGTGGTGGTCCAGTCATTGGGGTCTGCTGCGCTGAAGGAGCGACGACGGGGCGTCGGACGGCATCAGCATAAGTAAAATGTCGTCGCACACCATTATAGCCGGGTGAAGAGAGAGCCTGACGGACCTCATCCCGGACAACATCAGCGACAAAAGACAATGCCGGCATCGGTTCAGTTGCTGGAATTAAACCAAGCTGCCGAAGCTCCTCCCTCAAAATCTCCCGGATGACTTCCCGCAGAGGCCTGTCGTTGTCGTAGAGGCTCGCCGCAGTCGTAACAGGGCTACTCGCTCAAACGTTGACCGGGTTCTGCTGGCGGTACCGTTGCTGTAGGGCCCGTTCAATAGCTGTGGCTTCTTTCGTGAACTCCGCTACTGTTGTTGGCGGATTTCTCACAAGCCCAGCAAACAGTTGCTCCTTCACGCCTCGCATTAGATACCGCAGCTTCCTGTCTTCCGGCATCTCGGGATCCGCCCTGCCGAAAAGACGGGTCATGTCATCGGCGAACATAGCGACGCTCTCGTTAGGTTTTTGGATTCGAGCTTCCAAGAGACGTTGCGCATTCTCCTTTCTGTCAAGACTACTAAAGGTGTCAATCAGCTGGTTGCGGAAGTCATCCCACGTAGCCATGCTTCTTTCCCTGTTGATGTACCACGTCTGGGCGTTGTCTTTCAGGTAAAAGTACACATTCGCGAGCTTGTCTTCTGGGGTGTCCCACTGGTTGTACTTCGCGCAGCGTTCGAACTGGTCCAGCCAGTCTTGTGCATCTTCATAGGTCTCACCATGAAAGCAGTCAGGAATCATGGGATTCTGAAGCGTCATGTGCGATGTAGCTGCAGTGGCCATGGTGGTTGAAAGAGGCAAGCGATTGCTGGCAGTTTCTGGAAAGGGATTGAGCTCGGGAGCTAGGCCTCGCAGACGGCGGCTGGAACGGTGGACTGGTGTGTCGACGGGTGGTAGTGATTCCGGGCTTGAATGTCGGGTCCGCAAAGGGGTGCCAAGCATGAAGACGTACCCAGCACCTCGACCAGTGTGACGACGCGAGATTGACGAGCACACAAAGCGCCTCAAAGAAATACGATTTATCGATCGCAGGAAAACAGACTGCAACGACTTCTTCGTCTTTTGCCCTCGGCCAAGGACACTCGCGCTGCTTCGTTGTCCTCACCACTGGCACATACGCGCGTCAATATATATATATATATATATATATATATATATATATATATATATATATATATGTGTGTGTGTGTGTGTGTGTGGTGTGTGTGTGTGTGTGTGTGTGTGTGTACATATTAAAGTGAAATTTCTCAAAACAATATGCACCACTACCTGCCTACACTTTTAACACATAATAAAAGAACTACACTTATACAAAACATCGTCATAAATTTGCTGGCTTGAATTTGCGTTACGTCAATAGAACATTTGGACAGCAGCACAATTTAAGCAGTCGATACAAAATGAGAACTGGTTACAGTGAATTTACGCAGATTAACAGACGGGCTATATATACAAACGGCATTTTATAATGTGTTTAAGATAACTACTTTCGTGTAGAGTTCATGACTTGGAGGTACACGCGTTCCTTCAGCTCGGCTCCCAGGTTCGAATTCCTGGTAAAATAACCACTTGGAGGTTGCATAAATGAAGCAAAGTAAGCGCCAAAGCACGTGGTTAACACAACATAAGCATTTCAGAAAGCATTATTTACTATTTTCCACAAAACTGGCATGATAAAACTGATCGACTCACCGATATCAATGTTGTGACAGCGTTACTACACTCGGGTTTCTCATGAGGCAATGGAGCGCATGCGGACTTATATGAGGAACAGTGCTCTGGGTATCGCTACTGCCGACAAAACGAGTGTGTGATTTAATGGTGGTTTTAAGTTCTGATACTTATCCTTTCTTTATAGTTCGCCAGTAGCCACTTATGATGTAGCGCAACTCAAAACACTGCTTGAGTGAGAAGCTAGACGGATCCGTGCTAATTTCGATTGTACATGTCTGCGTGTTTTTTGTTGTTTTTTTTTTCAGGGGAAGGGTCGGTAGGCCTTTCAAACAGTGAATGTCTCAACGCAATTTCGGCGTGCCTGCACATTCCCTCGTGCGCCATGGCACGTAGCAGGTGTGCATACACTACTAAAGCCTTATAAACGCATTAAACGCGCTAAAACGAGCAATTACATGCTGTCGCAGGCTATGGAGCGCGCGCCCACAGAGCAGACACTCCCGAAATCTTCATTACCATGCGACTACAGCGCTACTGCTACTGTCATCAGCCGGAGAATCAGCCGAGATGCGGTGCGGCCGCCTCGTTCACTCCACTGCCCCCTTCTAGACCATCGTGTTTTAGACTCTAGTACAGCATCCACCACGGAGGTAGAGTGCCTAGAATATTCTCCTAATGTCATGAACAGGCGCCTTCCCCATCGGCGACTGGGAAATTGATTTGAATTCAGCGTTAGGGGGCGCTACTTGCAACTGGCGCGTCAGGTTGCGTGCCGGCCGGGCCTTTCAACGTTGTGTCGGGTGGCGACTTGTCTGTGTGGTGAAGCGTGTTCTCGCTACGTTTCGCTACCTGACTAAACCAGTGCCTCGAAAAAGAAAAGAGAAGAATATTGCTGACTGCACAGCTCCGCCTGCTAAGCGTAAAGCGCCGAATGAACCCACGACTTCCCAGGCCTGTGACGATGCTGCCGCTGGCGAGGAAACAGCACAGGCGCCGCACCCGTTTCACAGCATAACGCCGCCGTCGGCATTTTGCAGCAAAATTTGCTTGCCCAGTAACCCAGAAGCATTGTGCTTCGCATTGCACAATGCTTCTGAAAAGGGCCGACGATCTGCTTCTTTGTTGCGGCTGCGAAATTGAGCCTGCCGCTGGCACTAAGTGCGTCCGTTTCGGAAGCGGATGTTTTTCGCCCAAGTGCTTGGTTACTACGCAGGATGGGAAAGCTTGCTTGAGGTGCAAGTACCTGAGGAGACTGATTCAAAATCAGCGGAACAGACTGAAGAAGAAACGCAGAGGCACATTCGAGCAGCGCATTTCTAGGAAGTCTGCAGTTGTTCCGGGCCAAGAAGAAGCTGGCTAAGGCGCAGTTTTGAAAGGGATTTTTCTTTTCAAGGACCACCTAGTTAAGACGTTTAAGATAACACTGTCTACGGAGAAGTTTATTCAAACGATGGCATTTTACAGCCTCGCCAGACCCCCTAAAGGAGGTAACTCTCCTCCTGAACTGGTTACTGCTCTTTTAGAGCCTTCTGATTGTGCCCGAACAAAAGGGAGCTCGTGTAACAGCCCTTGTTGATAGCCTTCTGGATGAAGGAAACCTGCCGCATGCTGAAGAAGTGCTGGAAAGGCATGCCTCCCTGCTTGACCATGATGGCATGGTAGAAGAAAAGAGCGATAGCCGGCTAATTTTCTATATAGCTGGCTATGTTGTGCGCAAATCTCTGAAAAAATTTCCATGCCCTGGTTGTGCATCTTGTTTCTGCATTATGCCTCTGCAAGTAGAATCGAACTGCAATGCCACGCTGACGAATCAGTTCAACCATGGGGGCCTGCTCTACCCATCAGACGCTCTTGAAAAGCTCATCACAAAGCTTGAAAATGCTTTCACTGTGTTTTTCAGCCGGAACAAGCTTCATGCCGAAAGCTTGGTTAGCTTCTTGCTTTTTCTTCAGGGTCATGAACTTGAAAAAGTTGGCTGCATTGAGCACGGTCGTAAGCTCACTACAGCGATTATTAAGTTTTACGCACTCACCAGACTGCACTTCTTCACGAAAGCAACAAATAAGAGCCTGTCCTCTAAGCGAGAGAAGCAAAAGCTCTTGAATATGCGGCGGTGTCAGTAAGGTGTTCAGTGCTGTTCATGTAAAAAATGTAAATAAGTTCCTGGTACAGTGGCTTTTGTAATTAAGAAATCTGGCATTGTGAATCTGTTAGGAGTTCGGAGCTGCCAAAGTGAAAAATGTAAATAAATTCTTGACACTGACTTCTGCAATAAATGTTGATATTGTAAATTGACATTTTGTATTGGTTTGTTTTTCCTTACTGCTGGTAACTCATTCGCAGGGGGTCCTGTTCGCCAGTGGTTTCGTCTGGCGCACTGTCATTGCTTTGGCATTATTTATTTTTCTGATTACTTCGAGGCGTGAAGGGCCAATCGAAGAGATAATGACCCTTGTACGTGGGTGCGTCCAGGCCTGCCACCGAGTGCAGGGAAAGTAAGTGTCCATAATACATTGTATATATAAAAAGTTGCGAGAAGAGGGTTTGTACAGTGCCTGCGATTCTGCACATGACAACAAAGTCGCGACAGCAGCCTACGGGAGGGAATGGTGGTCGCGGATGAGGAGAGAAATATGTGATTTTTTGTGTTGAACAGTCGTACTGCTGGGAGCACCCGGTGGGCCACCCCTTAATTACCGCAATTTAAAAAGTAGCATTGGTAACGCGCGAGCGGCTAATCTATGAAGAGGTGGCACGGCAGGAGGACACAAAATCTCAACAAGGCAGAGAGCTCGCATACATTTCGTTCAAATTCACACGCTTTATTTACAGTCTGCATGGAAAATGCAGGATAACAAGGCAATCGCGTGCTAAGCCATGAAACCACCACTGCAATTTCAACGCAAAGCGTCTGCTCCGGCTTGCTGCCTCCCCAGCTTGCCGAAAAAGCAGCGCGCCAGAGAGCGGTACTGTCACCTGGTGGCTGTATTGCATACCATTTTCCCTCGGCCGGCCCGTTCACGAGTCACGACACTAGGAGAAACACAGAAATATTCTAGGCACTCTAACGGAGGTGAGTATCCACCACGGAGGAAAGAAAAAAGTGGTATCTACGGTCACGAGCAGTGTTGCCAATTGTCCGAGAAGAGAAGTGGCTAAAGTGTTGTGTAAAAGTAGATAAAATGCAGCAAGCAGCTAAAAGTACCTAAACATTTTTTTCCGGCATTTTGAAAACATTTTTGAGCATGTTACTTGCATGCACTCTGTCTTCATGCAACAAATTTGTCGGCGGCTTTGTCAAGGCAGCTATCACGTTACGTTTTCTTTTATGCAGAACATGATTTAACAACAAAACAAAGTACGCCCGTTTTAATGCAGGATTTTTTAACGCGCTCGGAAAATACGAGCTGCGAATGTTTAAAAATATCTAAAAGAATAAAAACTATTCTTTAGCAAATTGGGCAACCGCGAAAAAAAGAGGGAATAACAAATTCCCTCGGAGAGCGAGGTTCTTCATTGGGATACAGCAGGTAGCTAGAAGCTTAACATACCAAGTTTCAAAAAATTTCGTTGCGAGTGTGTGGTGAAAGTACGAAAGAAAGTGCTCTTCTGGACCCTGTCGAATTTCGCCATATTTAGAAGTGTGGCAGCTAGGGCTAGTTGGTATGGCATGACGATAGTATTTCGTAATGGCGGCATTTTAAGCCTATCAGAGATGTCGTATCAGATCACTTGGCCAATTAGCATCGACCAATGGTGGAATTTGACAACAGAATAGCACCCAGCGCGGAGGAAGGAACCTTTCCTTCCTCCGTGGCACCCAGAAACTTGTTAAAATCCATGACGTCATCATGAAAGATAACAGCAGAAAATTTAAAAGTGGGTCGTTTGACCGATCTTTGTGTCTATTAACCTTATAGGACGATGAAATTAACGACAGTGTAGTTTTCGGGTTGTAATGTGTCTGTCTAAACTAATTTATTGTTTACCTTTAATGTCGCTCTAACTTAACTTTATCTTAACCTTAATCTTGATCTTAGAGGCGATCTGGCTGTCTAGAAAAAACCGCTTGCAGCCCGGATGAAGGAAACCTTTCCTTTCTGCGTGGCTTGCAGGCTTCTCTGAGGTGATCAATGGCGTTCGTGGCGCAGCGCTAGGGTGGCTAACAGCGCTCAACGACAAGACGTGCAAGGATTGCGTTACTACACATCGGATATATGCACCCACGGTGGCAAGAAGCTTAACATACTAAGTTACATAACAAATACGTGGCACACATGCCACGTGTGCTCCTCAATGCTCGCCTTTTTTTTTTTTGTCTGGATAGAACATTTGCAAAAGGCCTTTAAGGGGTCCTGGGGCATTGCCATTAGCCATTCCTTGTACTTATCCTCTGTAAGCCAACTGGGCCTGAAGCGTTGTTTGTACACTTTGCTCTAGATCTTAATGTACGAGTTTCTGTTGCACAATTCTTAAAGAGTATGAACGCCGCACGCACACACACAAAAAAGGACGAGTGTCACAAACAAGCGCTTGATTCAATGCGCACCGTCGCTTGCAGAAGCTGGCATAAAACATCGGCGCCAAATTTCCCCAGTGAGCGAAAAAACTTAATTGCAACCATCAAAAGCTGCGACGCAGCGCCAGGCGCCGATTAGCCGAATGCGAACAGTCAGCGAAGACATCCTCTCGCCCTTGAAGCGGCCGTCGCGTCGGAGTTTTAGAGAACTGCTGAATGATCACGAGAGAAAACATCACGTGACGCCGAGAATCCCAGCCTCGGTTGGAACCTGCCAGAAGGAGACTCGGAGGTCGCGCTCGCATGAAAACGCCTCAAATCCAAAAAGTTGCAGAAGCGAGATTCACAAATGTTATGTATAACATATCGTTTTCTTGTGTTAGAGTTTTCATAGGACATGCATCACCTTTCCTTCCTCCGTGACATGCACGCATATAATTTTGGTTTCCAAACACAAAAGTTGCTAAGGGAACCCTTTACTTGAAACGACCGCTACATTGACGCTAGTCGAAAGCGCCGAGGCGCACACCTGACGGAGGAAGGAAAGATAGCAGAGGGCATGCCCGGCACAGAGGCAGCGTTGCTATAATTACGTGCATGGAAGAGGCCACGGAGTAAGGAAATGGAGGAGGTTGAGGAGAGGCCCTATCGTATCCCAATCACGAAGGAAGTTTTTTCTTCCTCCATGTACAGTGTTCACCCCCCTTCTAGAA
The DNA here is from genome assembly GCA_013436015.1 of Rhipicephalus annulatus. Taxonomy (NCBI): domain Eukaryota; kingdom Metazoa; phylum Arthropoda; class Arachnida; order Ixodida; family Ixodidae; genus Rhipicephalus; species Rhipicephalus annulatus. The sequence goes on along the minus strand of WOVY01012757.1, from coordinate 46,705 downwards.
CACTGTACTCCATGTGTACCATCGATTAGATAATGATGCTAATACCATAAAAAACTCTATCGCTAATACATTTTTCTTGACGCATGTGCATACCAAACACAAGAAGCAGAAATCTGCTCAACGCAACTTTATTAGTAAATACTGGGTGAACAAAGTGGAGTGCCAAGATATTTGATTGACAATGTGAGTTTTGGATAAGGCTCCCAGGGGGCGCCACAAAACACCTACCAGTTGCGCAACATCATGGCGCCGTACTCAAAGAAAGTTTGACATCGCGGCTTCGTCAACCATTCGTTTGTTGTGACGCCCTTCAACCAAGTGGCCTGTTTTGTCCGTAACATTGGAAAATAGAAAATGTGACATGGCACAGACACCTTCTCTCTTTCCTGCGTATGCGGCTACGAAGGCAACAACTTCGGAGAGTGACGCCAAGCCGACGTTCCAAAGTTTCAGTTCATCAACACCGGGCACCTCGGACAGATCAGCAGCTACAGAGAGTAGGTTCCAGTATTTTGTTTCCCGAATTTCATTACACAGTGAACACCTCACGTTATCGTTTGATTGTCTTTCGACTTGGCCCCAAGTAGCATCAGTGCCAGTTGAATCTCATTTATCTCATTGGAGCTGTGACCACCACAAAGCGATCGGCGATGGGCTTCGAGCTGACCTTTTACTTGTGTATGGTTGTCGGTTCTGCTGCATAAGAGGGCAGAAACGGGCTCACTAGTGGAGTCCAGTTATCAATGCCTAAAGTTACTGTATATGCTACCTTTAGGCAGTGGCGTACCAACAACTCTTTCGCGAGTGGGGGTGGGGGGCAAACCTACCTCAACCCAGACGTCATAATATATATATATATATATTTATATTATGACGTCTGGGTTGAGACAGCGTTTATTCAGCCCAAGGGCTCAGCAACGAACGGGCAAACGGGCAGTCTGAGACCGAGCGTGCACACACCCGATGATGATTGTGGTGACCCCCAGTGAAGATGAGGACAGGGACCCAGACGGATGATGATGATTATGATAATGCATATATGAGAAGCGCATAATGAATGCCCACACTAAATGTGTGTGTGTGTGTGTGTCAGGAGAGAGAACTTCATCGACGTGCTCGCACTTTGATATTAGTACACGACAAACTTTAAGGGCCTGTAACCCACCCAGAGGTTGAAATTTAGTTTTGGTGAGGAAATTGTGCACGAGTGTACGACGAACACAGAGGCATGAGAATTTTTCGAAACAGTGCAGTAATAGCGGAGTTTGGCGCGTTTGATTATCGAATCCGTGACTACCACACCTTTCGCTCTCTCCTGTGGATCCCTCCGCTGGTATCCTCTCCCAAGCCGCTTTGCCCTCTCGCCGAGCGCTCCTCCCAATCTCGCGTGGCATAGGTCATCGCTGACGGGCTGCTTGACACACCGTCTACTTCAGGTTGCCGCGACTCAGGCTGTCGACTTCGTCAGTGGCATTGTAGCTGCGTGCTTGTTGGTGAACCGTGGCTGCTGTAATTGTGCCGGTATGAACCCTGCGTTGTGTGCACGCCTTCAAAGGATCGCCAACAGGATGGACCCATCTCGGGACACGCCGTGCCCCGCACGTGTTGCACGCACACGGGCAACATGACGAGCAACAACAAGCAGCGCGGACAGCTGCTTGCAGACTGGCCAGAAGTCCGTAGGCTCTTGCGTGACCAATCACAGCATATTTAGAATATTTGGCTCGGCGCGCCGCGCAGAAGCTCCAAAGGCCCGGGAAGGAGGAGGGATTGTTTCTTGGAATTTGTGGCCTGCCGGTGGCTCGTAGCGCTGCCACGTGTAGAGTTGTTGATCGCGACGGCATTCTGCGCACGATGCATGCGTGTACTTCAAATGCTTGAAAAAATACCGGAGGTGGTTTACGGGCCCATTATACATCATAAACGATTCGTCACACTCATCGGCTCGCAACAGCTTCGACAAAGCAACAGTGATGATATAACCTTTTTAGAGAAAATTATTTTAAGAAAGCAGCAAATGCTTTGACTGGTCCTTAAAAAGTTTGCTTGTTCTCACCTGTAACTTCAGCAAGAAGTCGCACCAGAATAAAAGCATGAACAAGTGATGCAATACTATAGGACCCCTGTTCTGCACTTGCCTGCTCTGCAATACTACAGCACAAGACGCGAAAGTATCACATAGGCGACCCACACCGCAAAGCGCCTACAAGGAAAGTCATTACAGCGAAGATGTTGGCAAAATTTCACTACGTTGTAACATTGCCTCATAACATTCTCACTCCCCGTAAGAACATAATTGAGTGATTACTGTTGTGACGAAAAATTTCGCCTTGTTAATTTCCTCAGCGTGCAGCCAAGAGTGATCACTGTCGAAGGGGGGGGGGGGATTGTGCCTCTTTTGCCCCCCCCCCCCCCGGGGATAATATGCCTATGCCTTTAGGTAGCATATACAGTAACTCTGTATAGGTGGTATTCACCTCCGAGCAACCCTGTGCTCCCACAGCCTACGCTTCGGCTATCTACACAGCGTGTGGGCAATGCGGGGAAGGCACTACTTTCTGTCACCATGATTAGGGCCATGTACACGTGTGTGTGTCTTTGCGTGATACTAAAGTTGAGCCGTTTTTTTCCAACCACCATCCGTTATCACATTTGATTGTGCCGTATTTGTGTGCTGCCATCGCACAAAACGGAAGGGTGACGAGCTTGTGAACGCAAAACCAGTTCAGTTTTATTCGTTGCCGAACGTTAGTCGCGGCTATGTAGCCGTACACTGCAGGTTGCGGCGAAGCGTAGTGGTGAGTGATTCAGCGGTCTTTGCCAGGCTGATTTTGAGAAGGCTGTGGGGATGGAAATCACAATAACACAGTAAATGCAGTCAGTTTCAATGCTCTGGCAGAGACGTCTGCTAAAAGCACAACACCGCAAAGTACTCCACGTAGGACTGTTAGTATTAATACATGCGCAGTACACTGCAAGCTTAAATTAAAGCCACACACTTTTATTTTTCTTGCTAAGGTAGCCTGGCTCAGTACACTTGCATCAAGGCACAGGTGGCTTGTAACCTTGGTCTAGTGAACAATTTAATGCTCCTGATACTTTTCACTCGATTGATCAAAGCCGTGGGTGAGCCAACAACGTCGAATTTTCAGTCTCATTGGCACTTTACCACAATCCAATCTGCCCTATGCAATGGTGTATTCACATGCAAGTTGGTAAGCGCTGTTAAGCCTGCCACTTTAACTAGATTTGCAAAACATTGCACTAGTATCAAATTCATGGGTGAACTCGACTTTAGCGCTTACAGATAGAATATAACTTGAGATTATCTTACCTTGGCATTCACAGCAACGCAGTCACCGTGACTTTTCAGCAAACGTTCGTGGATAGACCCATTTGTCAAGCATCCAACAATTTCTTGGCTTTAAGTCGTTCGTGCGTCACTAAACTTGTCCTAAATGCACCAAACAGTTTTTTATGTCTCAGAGTTCCGCATACTAAACAAGTCCGGTGTTAAATGCACCTCCTCGCTTGTCAGAATGAGTGGGTCAATGCACACTGCAGAGAGCCACTTTGTCCGTGTATCGCTGTTATGCATCGGCGTCCAAATTTTCTGCGTACATGCTCAAGCAAGCCAAGCACGCATCGCCCATGGCTGCAGCAGCTTCACAAACGGTAGAGCTCGTACCTACTAAATACAAATAAAATAAAACAAGATCAACGTGCCCGCAGTAACTTGTGCGCACCTGTTGGAACCGCCAGACTCGACTGCAGGTATGCCGTCGATATGGCGGCCTTCGAAATGGTCGCCATGCGGTCGCCAGCGCAGCTGGCCCACTTTCCGCTGCCACGCCTGCCAAGTTGACGTCACGTGAATAGAAATTAAAAGGTGGCTTATACAGTAACTTTATCATGGATGGATTGATATGGCTGTGCCCTTTAGATCGTGCGGCGGCTAACGCCTCCTAACCGTACTACTTAGTCAACAAACACTAGATTTATCTTTTTTCTCCTCTAAATAGTGAAGTTGAGGACTGGCGCTTTGCAGTGAAGGATTTAATTTCCACTTGTACTTTGATTGTAGCCAACAAGTAGATAACCTCCTCCTAATTATTTTTACCCGCTTAATGTCTATTTTGCCCTCCATGTCCCTAAACCCTAGTGCTTTTAGTTTTTTAAACTCTGTGCCATCGTCCTGAATTATAGGGCGAAGCCCTTTACAGAACATTATCAAGTGTTTCGCAGTTTTCTCCTCCTCTCCATGCGCACTGCATACAATGTCTACCCCTTCGTACTTGGCCTGATAAGTCTTGATTCGCAAAACTCCTGTCCTGGCCTCAAACAGTAAAACACTACCACGAGAATTATAGATACTTTCCTTGGCAATTTCCTGTTTATAAGTTAGATAGATCACGAGTGCCGACTTCATAATAATGCCTCATAATCAATTCTTCACGTTAGCCTCCATTTCCTTCACCTACTTCTTAACTGATATTTTTTTTTGGTTAGGCTCTCTGCTGTTTTCCAAGTAGTTAGGCTCTCTGCTGTTTTCCAAGTATTTACCCCTCGATTTTCTGGTTCGCTTCTTCCATTTTGTATTGACATTCCTCATGTACGAGGAATGTCGATACAAACCTTCTTAGCCCAACGTTCCTCCCCCATTTCTATCAATGGCTTCTCAAATTTTATCTTGCTGCTAGCTTCCCTGCCCTCAAATGATGTCGATCCCAAATCACCTTGTACTCCCAGATTTCGTGCATTCCCATGAGCTCCTAAAACAAGCCTATCTGTACCACGTTGTTTAATTTCTAATCTTGCTTGAACCTCTGATCTTATCCACAAGACTGCATTGCCGAATGTCAGACTAAGAACCATGACCCCTTCCCAAATTCCTCTCACAACATTGCACCTATTGTATTTCCACAGTGCCCTATTTTTCATAACCGCTGCATTCCTGTTACCTTTAGTCGTTATGTATCTTTCGTTTTCCCTTAAGTGCTCGGCCCCATTGCTTATCCATACGCCCAGATATTTGTATTTATTTGTTATCTCTAGCGTGACCTCCTGTATTCTAAGCTCACTACCTTCATTATCATTAAAAATCATGACTGCTGATTTTTCCTTACTGAATCTCAACTCTAACCTATCTCTCATTACTGCAGATGCCTATCAGTCTCTGCAAATATTCTTTGTTGTTAGCCATTAACACTATATCATCTTCTTACATCAATGCTAATAGTGCCTCTTCAATGAGCTTTCCTTGTCGATGAGAGAGAGGCTGAAGCCCAGTCCACTTCCCTCTAATTTGGCCTCTAATCCTTGTAGGTACATCATGAATAATAAGGTTGACAGGGAACACCCCTGCCTAAGCCCCCGTTCTACCTCTGCAGGCTTGGATACCTGTTTTTCCCACTTTATAACTACCTTGTTACCTTTATAGATATCCTTTAAAAGATTAGTGACTCCATCTTCCACGCCTAGTGTGTCCAGTATTCCCCACAATTCCTCTTGAACCACGCTATCTTACGCTCCCTTGATATCCAAAAATGCTAGCCACAGGGGCCTGTGTTCCTTTTCTGCTATTTCGATGCACTGCGTCAGTGAGAACAGATTGTCTTCCAATCTCCTGTGTTTTCGAAACCCATTTTGCAGTTCCCCCAGCACCCCCTTATCCTCTATCCATGCCTGCAGTCTTTCCTTTATAATCTGCATCGCCAGCCTGTAGACCACTGATGTCACTGATGTAGGACGATAGTTTTTTATGTCAGCTTTTTCCCCCTTTTCTTTATAGATCATGCTCATCCTGCTAAGTTTCCATCTATCGGGAACTTCACCATCGCTTATTGTTTTGCTCACTGCCTCTCTCAAAGCCTTCTTAGACTTCGGACCTAATGTCTTTATCAGCATAGTTGGGATGCCATCAGGGCGTGTTGATATGCTATTAGAAACCCTCTTCTTAGCCCTTTCTCACTCTCGTTGTGAAAATGGAGTTACCGCACCACTTTATCCCTCCTTGTCTATTAAGGTACATAGGGCACTTCCTTGTTGAAATTTTTCTGTCATCCTTGTTCCTATATATTCAATAGCTTTGTTTCCTCCTAGCCTAACACCTTAAGCTTGTGGGGGTGCTGACACCCCCCCCTGTAAAGTTGTCTGCGCCGCGTGGCGCACGTGTCTCGCCCCAAGGCTTTACTTTGGTGGTGACCACCGCCGGGCGATAGATGGCGTTGTGTTCGCTTTGAGTACCACTGTTGATAGAGTGGTAGCGCCGGCGGTGGCCCCTGGCGGAAGGCAGGCCTTGGTGGTGGGCGAGCGTTGAGCGAGTCTCTTCTGCGCGTGGCGGCTGCCGCGAACGGTTGTCTGTCGCGTGGGCCCCCGGTGCTCGGCACCGCGGGCTTTGCGCCGGGGTCCCACGTGGAAAGTCAGGCGTTGGCGACGCCGCCAAGGGTATGTGTTAGTGTGTTGTGCGTGTTTATCATGTTATTGTGTGTTTAGTGTGTCACTGCGTTATGTTGTTTGTATGGTAGCATGTTAATTAAAATTGATGTATCATTCGGCGGACGATATCGTCGTCTAAATTAGTTAATAAATGTATGTATGTTGTGTGCTTTGTACCGACCGTGTCCACTGTGTCTGTTCACTCCAAGAGTCTGGCGTGGCGAAGCGCGCGCTCGTCTCGCCGAGACCCCCACACTGGCTGCCCAACGTGGAGCTCTTGGAGAATCGGACGACAGTTTTTGCGGTTCGGTACGGGGATTTTGTTAGAGCCGGAGTAGAGTAGGCCTAGGGGGGACTTCTTTGCTAGCGTCGGTGGTGTGCTTTAATGAGAAGCGAGGAGATTGGTTTTGTAACGTGTTCGAATTTGTCGGCAGGTTGACTTTCTATTTTTTTTGCTCGCAAGTGTTGTTATTTTTTGTTGTTAGTTTTCAAAAACTTTGTTGAATTAGGACGAGAGCCATGCGGTCTGCATCCTGGGGTGAGCAAGGCCTAGAGCACGTGGTTTGTAGGCCAGGCCCGAAGCGAGTGAGTACGGAAGCCTCGTGGGTGGTCCGATTTTCTGTGAATAGCTTCTTCTATCTCTTTGGGCTCAGGGAGCCGGGCGTCGTTGCTGACTTGTATTGCGGCTCGACGCCGAGGCGTCGTGACACCGCCCGGGGCGGTGGACGCCGATCGCTCGGTAAGCTGCTGTGTGCGGCGAGCGATAGGGCCACCTCAGAGTGGACGTCTCCTCGCGGCTGCCTCTTCTGCGCCTAGGCTGGGTGCTGGGTGGATGCCGGTTGTTGCCGAGCGACTCATTAGGCCTAAGGCTCTACGCAGCCGCCTGTCGCACGTGGCCCAACTAGGTGGATCGTGGCGTCGAGGTGTTGCGCTCCGCTTCCCTCACTTTTTTTTCTTGTGAGCACGAGTTAGGAAAAGTGATTTTTGTTTTATTTTTATGGGCGTCTCGGCCGCCACCGATTTATTAGCTAGCAGTACTGACCACCGTACCACGTGGCCGAAAAGCCTGAAGCTCCCTCCCCTAGGCCGCGCTCCTTTGTTTCTTTCGAGTTTTGTTTTTTGTTGATGTATTCAGTGGGAGGGATGTCATCCACGGCCGGCTGTCCTGCACATCGTCAGCGTCGTTGGCCAGGAATGCGGTCGTGAGGTCGGGCGATGGAGATGCCTGGGACCTGCGCAACTGCCTGCAGTCCGGCGCCCTCGCGAGTGCTGGTCGCAATTGGAAGACGTGTCGGCGCTAGCGACGGATCGTCGCGCCGACGGCAGCGTTGCTGTTGCGGGGCCAATACTGAGGTGAAGTCTAGCCGGACAGTGCAGCAGTGTTGACCAGCGGCGGTGTCGTGGTGCAAGGACATTAGGGTCGTGCGATCTCATTTTTTTGTTAAAGCTTGTGTAGCTAATTTTTTGATTTTGGGATATGGTTTGATTTAAGGTTGGGGGAATGTGGGGGTGCTGACACCCCCCCCCCCCTGTAAAGTTGTCTGCGCCCCGTGGCGCACGTGTCTCGCCCCAAGGCTTTATTTTGGTGGTGATCACTGCCGGGCGATAGATGGCGTTGTGTTCGCTTTGAGTACCACTGTTGGTAGAGTGGTAGCGCCGGCGGTGGCCCCTGGCAGAAGGCAGGCCTTGGTGGTGGGCGAGCGTTGAGCGAGTCTCTTCTGCGCGTGGCGGCTGCTGCGAACGGTTGTCTGTAGTGTGGGCCCCCGGTGTTCAGCACCGTGGGCTTCGCGCCGGGGTCCCACGTGGAAAGTCAGTCGTTTGGCGACGCCGCCTTGGGTATGTGTTAGTGTGTTCGGTGTGTTAGTGTGTGCTTATCATGTTACTGTGTGTTTAGTGTGTTACTGCGTTATGTTGTTTGTATGGTAGCGTGTTAATTGAAGTTTGTGTATCATTTGGTGGACGATATCGTCGTCTAAATTAGTTAATAAATCTATGTATGTGGTGTGCTTTGTACCGACCGCGTCTGCTTTGTCCGTTCACTCCAAGAGCGTGGCGTGGCGAGGCGCGCGTTCGCCTTGCGGAGACCCCACAAGCTGTAGTTATAGACCTCTGTTCTAGGATTTCCTGATCACTTAGAGATTTTAGAAGGTTCCAAAGTTTTGCAGCTGCCTTTTTATCCTTTTATGTACTCCTGACAGTCACTGAGCCTCCTTTATTCTAATCTTTTCATTGATCAAAAGGGATGCATCCCTTATACAGCTTAGAAAGATGTCCCATTTTCTTTCAACATCGTCTGTGGGTTCACCCCGCTGCTTCGCATGGCTGTGTTCCCTAGAGACATCTTAATGTTTTGCAAAGGCATTTCGCTTAACTTTCTGATCCCACCAAGTCTTGGATTTGTGTCTCCGTTTTCAGGGTGACTTGTCACGTGCCTTAGCAAGCTCTAACTCAAACAGTCTAATTAGATTCGTGTACATCGACACTGTTTTATTATCCTCAGTGATTACTTTCTCAATTTGTTTAGTAGCTATTTCTATTTGCCCTGTAGTCGCTCATCTTGTCTCCTTCCCACTTTTATTGTTTTTCCAAAACTTAGCTTGATACGTTTGTGATTACTACCCAGACTTGGGGAGCCACATTCATCTATGTGCATTTTTGTGAGCCTACCATACATCCTATGTAACATCAGTGCATAATCTATCCTCGACTGCAGTCTTCCTACCTCCCATGTTATTTGCCCTCTGTACTTCTCAGTACTGTTGCAAATGATCAAATCATGCTTTTCACACATATCCAAGATCATTTTGCCTGTTGGGTCAGTATACCCATTTATATCTTCTTTGTGCGCATTCATATCTCTTAGTGTAATTATCTCGCATTCTCCTCCAGATTCCTCAATGTCATTTGTTATTCACTTCATCATTGTCTGGTTTTCCTCTCTGGCCTTTGCTCTCGTCTGCAAGTACACCAAACCAAGGAGTGTCATCTGCCCAGTTACTTTCTCTTTTAACCATAAATGTTCCATGCATCTCTGCTTTACTCTTTGCCAACTCACACTTTCATGCATAAATGGCCCAATTCCACCGCCTTTTTGCTGCCTTCTGTTTTATTGCAATATTCACATACATAGTCCTGATTGCAAGATGGTTGCTCCATGTCCCGAAGATGTGTCTCCACATCCCCATAGACCATCATCTCCTCCTGCCTTAACTGATCTTCTATCTCTTCCCACTTTAACCTATACCCACCAACGTGCATGTTAATACATTGTATGTCTGATTTAGCTCGGCCCTTGTGCTTACGTGGATTTCTTCCCCCATGGACCCCATGTGGCTTGAATATTGGTGCCCCTTTAGAATCGTCTTTGGCTATACTGTTGGCCTCCGGGCTCTGGGTCCCCCTAAAAAAAGCTGTGGCTCTACGACTGATACTACTACCAACACTCCTAACCGGGGCACCACTGTAATAAACGCCATCTTGTGCAAAGGGGCGAGTGGCAGGCTCGTACAAGTCATGGTTCACCTTCATTACGCTGTATCCGAGCTGCCAGCTCATAGCCCTGATGACACAGTTAGCCTCCAGTACCCCTCTCTCAATCCCTCGAGACAGCCCCCAGACCTCTGGCACTCCCCGAGGCCTCTCGGAGTTTATGCATCACACCCTCTATCTGTCTCTGAAGGTTCCGAGTCTTTTTCTTCAACACATCATTAAGACCAGCATGATGAATGACGAGATTTTCACCCTCGATACTGTCCTCTACAACCTCCTGAACTTTGGCCAGTTCATCCACCATGCACTTCCCTGACTAGGCCTCCACTCTCACTTTCCTCTCATCCTTCACTGTCGTGAAGACGCCATCCCTAACCCTGGCTACATGAGTCCCCCACCATTAGGACCCTTCTACAGTCCAATTGCTGGCTTCCTGCTTGTAATGGCGCCCCTGTTTGCTCCTGCTGATTTTCTCTCTGCTGTGAGTCTGGTGTTCCTGCCCTGCTCAAAGACTGCCGTGCCACAGAGCTGTATCTTTTCATAGCCTAGAACCGGAGCCATCGCAGCTGCTTTGTAAAACAAAAGAAAACAAAAAAAGGGGCATTAAGATTTGATGGAGCAAAGACAGCGTCATCCAGGTGTCGCTTTGACTACGAGCTTGCGGAGAGATAGACATCATAGGCCAACTGACATGACGGGATGCATGACGGGATGCAGATGAGCACCGCAGCAGGCACATCCCAAGGTCTGCACACTTATGTTCACGCCTGTACATGGAAGTGCAGGAGCAAACCCCAGCGGTAGAGTGGAAAAAGGGTGCTGCAATAATTAAGCATATAATGTTATGGGAATACAATAATTAGGTACTAGGTGCTTCGAGATCTGTGGAAAGTGTTCAGAGACACCGAATAAGGACATGAGCACAGCTCGTAGCAGCAAAACCCGGCCCTTTATTCAGACCTGCACGTTTGTAAACAAGCTGGCACGGGCTGGATGGTCTGCCCAAGAAGGCTTCTAGAGTGTCATTTCCGGTAATGTTCCCAACGGTGTTCGCATAGTATCAGACACGTGCGTGACCTACAGTTGTTGCAGCGGTCCACTGCACCATAAAGTTTCTAGAAATAACTAAAGTAGCACCATTCGTGCAACTGTGCAGGCTCCTCCTCACCCGATGGTTGGTAGCCTGGGTAGTGTAAGCGCCATTTTCGGCCCGCCGCGGTGGTCTAGTGGCTAAGGTACTCGGCTGCTGACCCGCAGGTCGCGGGTTCAAATCCCGACTGCGGTGGCTGCATTTCCGATGGAGGCGGAAATGTTGTAGGCCCGTGTGCTCAGATTTGGGTGCACGTTAAAGAACCCCAGGTGGTCGAAATTTCTGGAGCCCTCCACTATGGCGTCTCTCATAATCATATGGTGGTTTTGGGACATTAAACCCCACAAATCAAGTGCCATTTTCTGTTCTCGGTCACATGTTTTTTTTTGCTTCCACGATGACACCAGTGAGGAAAAGGCGCGGCGCTAACTTACCTTCCTCTGTGCGCCGGGAGAGGGTATGCCTGTGTTCGTATATTCTTGCAGGGCACTGCTGCAGCTGCTCAGAGAGGAGCGAAGGCGAAGGGGCGCTGTTGGCGCTACTTTACTTTTTAAGGAACTTTACTGCACGAATGCCCAGCCAGCGCCACGAGTGGTGACTTGTGGTCACTTGAGTTCCAAGTGGCATGCTATCTGTCAGTTATGCCCGCATTCTATGCTGCCAGTGCGTGTGCATGAAGGTGACAGGTTTGATAAAACAAGGTAGGCTTACAGGAAGTTAGCAGTGCATGATTATTTTGGGGCCCCAAACGAAGAGACATTACAGACATTTGTGGAATCAACCATGTTTTCGATGTGACATACAGACACGCGACAGTGTTTTGAAAGGGCAATTCGTGCGGCTGGCCAGTGTAAAGCTCACAGCCTATAGACTGTCACCATCATTGTTTGTAAACATTATTTGATGTCATTTTTTCTGCTTATTGTTGAGTAAACAATGGCATTTTTGACATGTTAGGCAACCCCTTACTATGCGCGCAAGTAAACATATGGGTGCTGACTGCATGTGTTGCATATATGAATGCGCGGCATATCCATGAAGTTTCTTGTGCAGCTCTGTAGTCCTTGTTCGGGCTGCATGATACTTTTGTAGTGATCTTGGACTAAATAAATAGCTCAGTTGCATAACTTAAGGGGGACACGGGTCTTAGAAGGCCAAAAATCGCAAAAAATCGACTTTTTCAAGCTGACATTTTCGAAATCTGCGCCTATTTTTGCACTTATCTGAGAAGTTTTTAGCTTCTCGCATCATTATTTCTGGCACAAAATCAATTTATAACATCCCTGTGAGATGAATGTGAGCGCAAATTGACGCTAAAATTGCGCTTTTTCCGCGCCAAACTGTTGCCGTTACACACGAGCTATCGTGTTCATTTTGGTCTCGTTTGGAAGGGTCGTTCTTCATCTTCAATTTCCCGCCGCCGCTGGCTCGCCTTGCTGATTGGTTTTTTAGCAAAAATGTGTCATCGAGAAACACTAGCGCGCAATTCGATTGGCTGCTTGGGCACATGACAAAACCTAGGCATCCGATTGGCCAAGGGGCGCTTTCGGCGTCTGCTTCACCATCGTGACGCGCACTGACATGCGTCATTTTGTCGTAGTGCTACTGACTGCCTGCGGCAGTAAAGAAGTTCCGCCCTACAGTAATTTCTAAAGCGGGTCGTTCGTTCGCTGTGAACTTCAGAAAGAGCCCCGCTATGGCTCAGGACAATGAGGATAACGAACTCGACGCGGTCAACGGCAGTCGCCGAGTCACCGATGTAGGCCTAACTCACGTACGAGCCCGTTGGTTGCCGACAATGTTACTGAGGACGGCTGTGTTTCGCAGCCTCATCAGTTAGAGGATGGGAAGTAAAAAACAGAAGCGAAGCTACAAGAGATATCAATATTTGTAGTGACGGAACGGAAGCGCAGTCTTATCGCTAAACGCGCGGATGCCGTGGTTCCCCTCGCCTGACGAAAGGACCTTGAACTGCGCGACGGGTCGTCAGAGTGGAGTACGCCGCGCGTCGACGAACAACAGAAAGTAAATTCGTTCGCTGTGAAAATGCTTGCCGCCCCCGCAATAGAGGCTACTGGCAACTGGTAGACTGATTTTAACGACGTGTTTGTAAAGTTGTCGCAATCTCCGCTCGAAAATGCGGCAGTCTTATGTGAAAAGGAAACTAGCACCTCGGCACTCGCGTAGCCTCGAAATTGATGAGTGAGGGAGCAACTTTGGTTCGCGACATTTACGGGTAACTCATTCTGGACAAGCCAGAAAACATCGCCGTGTTATTCGACGTAACGCAGATGACGCCCGCACATTTGTCGCACGTCGCCGTTAGTAAAGTTACCGAACTGATAAGCGGCCTCGCGGCAGACGAGCACACGGCGACAACTTGCTACAGGACTAGAAGAAACTACACGCTCGTGCAAACAATCAGTCCTATTACATTCCCGGTGCATATTAACTGACTAAAAGTAAGTGTGCCATGATATTTTTTTCTTCAGAACGGCAAAACAAACTTTTAACAGTATTATTCTTGAAGCACAGATTTTGACCTCTTTCTTTTGCTTGTTCGGTTAAAGTGGACCTAGGACAGCTAGAGCTGTAATTGTTTTCGCACAATTTAGCTAAATGTGCACAGAAAACAACGCTAGAAGCCTATTTTTAATGGGCAGCTTCATTTTTTTTATTTTAATATAAAAATTTCTGTATTTGGTTACATGCAATGAGCTGTGCTGTAATGCAATGCAATGAACTGTGCTGTAATTCGAGAAGTACGCGTTCAATTTTCAATCAGCTTGCAGCATTGCACTCCTTGGGCTTTCTAGCATTTATTTATATGTCAAAGGCCATGTAATTCTAACTACATACATTTTTACAATTAAATATGTTAGAATTCTAATGTTGTAGACCCGTGTGCTCAGATTTGGGTGCACGTTAAAGAACCCCAGGTGGTCTAAATTTCCGGAGCCCTCCACTACGGCGTCTCTCATAATCATATGCTGGTTTTGGGACGTTAAACCCCACAAATCAATCAAATCATGTTAGAATTCTATGTTTTCTTCATTTTCTCAAAATGGCAATTTTGCACACCCTGCATGAAAATTACTGCAGCATATCGGATACTATTTCAGATAGCAGAATATCTTTTTTTGCAGCATGAAGCTACATGTTTGGAGCACACAACATAGGAAGCACATTTTGATTTCTCTTGATGCAAGCTTTTCAATCTAGTCTTTTGTGTGACCACAAAATGTCCACATTCAGAGTTGTGAAGTTAAGTGTACTGTAAGGTAAGAAATAATGCCCCAATCAAAAAAGTGCTTCATATGTTGTATGTCTTATGCTTTCTACTGTCAATCCCTATGTCATTTATAAATTTTTGACTTGTGGTTATGTTTTCATTGTGGTAAGAACAATATAAATTGTTATCTTGATTATTTAATCAACTAATGAAGCTACAGAAAAATCACTACATTTTTAGAATCGGGACAACAAACTAAGTAAGCATGCCAACTTTTGTCACATTTGGTTCATAAAATTAATCAGAGAGCCCTAAGACCCATGTCCCCCCTTAAAAAAGACTGGTGTCGTCCACCATTTATTCCTATTCCAAAACCACTTCTTTCCCCTACTTCAATCCTTTTCTTCCTTCATGAACGTGTCCACGGCAGTCTGCTTCACCCTCCCAGGCTTCTTTTGCTTACACCTCCTGGTGTAGTATTTGAACACAATATCAATTGAAGCACAGTCAGTTTTACTTGATGATCTTATGCGCCAAACTGTCTTGAGCACGCCGTTTTGAGATGCTGTTTTAACTGCAGGGAATGGTCCATGAAACTGATCATTCGCAGCGCCAATTCCTTTCTGAATCAGATCTAAGTCTTCACCTTGTATATCCGGTATGTTGATGCTGTGTCTCCTGTCAAATTTCCTCTTCATGGCATGTCTGTAGGAGTCTGCCTGGCTCTTGCTATTCTTGGCTTCCTTTAGAACGAGCTTTTTAAGTATGCCAATTTTGCGTTCAGCAGGAAAAGCAGGGACCACTCTTGAAGCAGCAAACAAAGGACTACATTCTAAGTCTCTGGTGTACGAGCGAATGTGACGTCTGGTGGCAGACTCGAGGCAACATTTACAGCCACCTGGAAACTTGGGGTACATTTTAAGTACTGTTTAATGTATCGAATGGCACGTTCAGCTGGACCATTTTCTGCAGGGTGGTATGGTGAGCAAAGTTTTATAGTAATGCCACGGTCTCGCATCCACTTAGCCATTTTAGCACTTCGGTGCTCGATTCTCAAGCCGGTCCATTTCCTTACAAGGAAACACCTCTATCCGTCAAAAATAGGAAAAATGGGTGTGAAGCCTGTCGTCGAGTTGTTTTCAACAGCCGTGACAGCCGCTTTGACCGTCATGAAAGATCATGCAGGGCACACGTGCGACGCAAAGTTCGCCAGTGTCGGCCCAACTGTTGAGTTCATGAATAACGTGAGTTGATGGTTTACTCTCATTGACATCAGCAATCGCCAGCAGCATATTCACTAGAACTACCCGGACACCAGGGAGTTTGTTGATCCTGAGGATTCCAGACTTCATTGGCTAGAACTTGTTTTTTTTTAGAATACATTGAACAGCTGAAGGCGGCAAGCGTACCAATGAACTTTCTGACCAAAGAAACTCACCATGCACTAGTATTCACCACTATTGTCAACGTCCAGTGTACCCGTTTTTTTTATTAGATAGAGGGTTCAAATTTGTATTGACTAGAAAATGTTCAAGTGACCCCACCGTATCTATGTTTGGGACCCTTCGATGCAGCGCTGGCTGCAATAATATTGTGGGCGTGAGAAATGCTCTTTTGGGTCTTGAGCAGATACTGAAGACGGGCATCATTGCGGCTTCGCACACAAGCAAAGTGCGAAGCTCAGCTTCTTTCGTTTCTTTGGGAAGCATTATTAAGAGTGGCGAGACAAGCAGCACGCCGTCAGCAAGCGCGTCCGCATCAGTGAACTCGGCGCAGCACCTATACTGCATAAACTCTGCACTTCCTCGAAGCCGAATTCTGCCTATGCCAGACGTAGCAGCAGTTTCACTTGTTGCAGGATACATATCTTGCGTTGTGAGCAAGAAAGCTGACTGCGAATGCTGCGTGTCGCTCATCTTAAATGCAAAAAAGAGCAGCACTAGTGCTACGGACGGCTTGATTTCTCACCAGGACAGAGGTGGCTTATGCTACTCCACGCCGGAGCGTGTGCGTGTTCTGCATGCCCTAAAAAGATTTGTGGATGCAATGCTTTTGGACCATGCATCTCTCTATAAGCCTCTGGAGACGTGCGTCACAGAGAGTGTGGATGCAATTGTTCGTTTACCAGTACTGCTGTGTGACCGTTGCGACCAAAGCCAAAGGCACCAATTAATAGAACTTGTATGAAGAAAGTTTATGAAGCCGCTGTTCACAAACCATGCTGTCGACTTCACGGACAAAAAATCTGTGGCTAAGCTTCATCAAAAGAAGCCATTGTCGTGACAGTTTTTGAAGCTTTGAAGCTTGCCCGACACGTGCACCTTCAATGTTGGACGGACGCAAATAAACGGTTTCAGTTCATTCGAATGTGTTTTTACTTGTTTTGACATGTTTTTCTTTACATTTGTCTTTTCTTTTGTATATATAAAATTGCTATGTCTCGTTTTATTACTTCAACCTGTGAATTTCACTTATATTTTGATCGGAATTGATCTTGTTATTATAGCAAAGCAATTACTTTGCGCGCTTACATTCAAAGTATAAGACACCTTTAGGGTGCTTTTTTTTGTATTACGATATCTTAAACGAATTGGTGAATTCGGAAGAACAGAACGCGATTGAAAAAAAAATTGTATAAATTTACAAAATGTGAGTGGCTGCCCTCTATTCAACCATAGCAATCAAGCAAAGAGAGACCGCATAAGAGGGTAATTATTTGATGTCACCACACGGTCACTTGAAGAAACAGACCGCTAATTGTGGAGCGATGGGAACTGGCGTGACGCAACAGGCACGGAAAAAATACAGGATGTGCTGTTCAAACATTGCTTTTTGTGCGCTTGTTTTTAAAGTGAGGAGTCAGCTGAGGTGGGAAATTTAAACATGGACAAATGCTCTTTCCAATGAGCCCAAGAAGCCGGCTCCGGGCCGCGCCATTCTATAGTTTTTTGAAAATCGCCGTTTTCTTGAAATAAAAAAAAAGTTCCGCTACCTAGGAGGGTGAAACGAATTTGCTGAACCACATTTGCGTGGTTTTCAGTGTAGATGTTTTTGAATCAAATTGAAAAAGGGTTCTAGAAACTGAAAACTTGATTTTAAAAGAATTGACCCTCTTGCCATTTTTCGCGATACCAAAGCTGCGTCTTCCTTAAAGACAACAGATCTCGTTAAGCTGACTTGCCAGTTGGGGAGGCAGATCCTTAAGAATTTCCACTATGTATATTTCCAAGCTGCTGATCGCTTTGAAAGTTGGCAAGTCGCATTGAGCTCGTGATAGTGTTTTGGCTGTAGCTAGCAGTTTTCCAGGAACATATTAAACGAAAAACTGATGGCGCATCACTTTGATTTGCACACGTTGCATTCAAAGTGTCAGGACTTCCTGCTCTTTACTTGAGAGGAGGGCTACAAGAGGAAGGTGATCAGATTCGACTTCAAAGCTTAGTCCATGGAGGTATTGTTCAAACCTGGTGACAGCCCATGTGACAGCCAGAGACCCTTTTCTGTTTGACTGAAGCTTTCCTCTGTTGTAGTGAGAGACTTGGAAGCACGGGCAATGGCATGCCAAATTGCTGAAAATTGATCCTGGAGTAAGATGGCTTTGAGATCATGAGAGCTTGAGTCAGTCAATACTACAGTTGGGTAATGGGGATTGTATATCGCCATATGTATGTTAGAGCTGAGCAAAGGCTTGCGTGTTCTTGAATGATTGCTCTTGGTTGTAGCTCCAACTCCATGTGTTGTTCTTGTTGAGGAGAGCATGAAGGCGTGGAGAGGTCTCAAACTGGTTTGGAATGAGTCAAGACACATGGTTCACTATTTTAAGTAATTAGCAAACACAATTGACCTCAATTGTGGTGAGAGATCCAGGATAGCCTTGACTTTGTGCAGCTCTGGATAGATTTTCTCCTAGCTGACGACAACTCTGGAGAACTTCACAAAAGACTTTGATTTGACACTTCTTTGCGTTAAGAGTGACACCTGCTTAAGTTAATCCTGCCAAGATGTTAGCTAGACGCTAGTCGGCCTCTTGACGGTTCGTACCGAAAATGAATATGTCATTAATCATGTTCACGACTCCAGTGATGCCTTAGAGCAGTCTCAACATGAAGGGTTGGAAATACTCGAGTGCTACTGCAATGCTAAAGGGAAGACACTTGCAGGAGGAGGAGAAAAAACTTTATTTTAACAGAGGAGTTCAAAGCACGCAGGCTGCTGGACTCTAGCACTATCCCACTGCCTTGAAGCGTTCATTTGGTGGCACTCTATGACGCTGGCAGCCCGGTCGGGAGCCATTGTCTGCTCAACCGGGGCCTCTGAACGCAGTAGGGTCTCCCAGTCCTTTCTGGTCTCGAGGCGCTCTAGGGTCCGTGTGGAAGGATTTGCCGAACAGTGAGAAAGAATGTGTGTAGCAGAAGCATGAGATTCAAGGCAGAGCGTACAGGCTGGTGTTAGGAAAAGAGGGTGATAGTGCGATAAAATGAGAGGAGAGGAGAAAGTGTGAGTCTGTAGCTGGTGCTAGAGAGTGGCCTGTTGGTTGCTGAGGGACTTAGTTGTGCAGTGGAGGATAGCTCTGAGGCTCTGCCCTACAAGCCTGAGTCAGCTCGTTGAAAGTGTGCGTGCGCTCCTTCGTGAATCCGGGATCGGAGGCCACCCGGTTTAGAGTACCTCAGGCTAAGAGGTTGGCGGCCTTGTTTCCAGGATTACCAGAGTGCGCGGGCACCCACATCAACTCCATATGACGGAGTGGGGGTGCAGTGTACGAGTCCAGTATGCAAAAAGCAGGGACGTGAGCTCGGCCTCGCGTGAAAGTTAGAATTGCAGTTTTAGGATAGAATAAAACATACTGTTCTTTGCTAAGACAATGGCAGCTTCCTCTGCAGCTCCGAGGAAGATGTCTGGAGAAAGTTGGTGTGTACCCATTGGGGAGGGTGTGTGATCCACCATGGCAGCGACCGCTTCATCACCCACACAGGCTGCTTTCACACATACAGCGTTCAGTTCGGAGCCATAACATGAGTGTGGAATTCTAGTGCGAGCTCGGTGGCATTTATCATGGTTGCGTGTTACGGGGAAGTCATGTAATGAGTTCACGGTGCAGGGGTCTTGGTATGGAGAGCAATGTCAGATCATTGACCGGTATATCTGGATTCCAAGAGAAGGTAGAATATGTCGTCCAGTGACAGTTTGTGTGAGGCGAAGGTATTGTGCTTGGAGGTGCACGTCTATGAATTCCCTTGAAGGCCTAGCTTCAGAAGTCGATCGGTGGGTGTACTTGTGGGAAGATGTAGGGCTACTTTGTATGCCCATCGGATGAAGGCAACCAAGGCGTCGGTGTCTCGGCGATATAGTTGGAGGTAGGGAGTGAAGTAGAGTATGCGGGCTGAGTACAAATGCATGAATAAGGCGACACAGGTAACCCTTCCTCATGCCCCTGTGGTGGCCTGAGACCCGGCGGATGAGGTGCGAAATCGCCCCTACAGCCTGCTTCAGTTTCCAGATTGTGTTAGTGTCTTTCCCATCCCTTTGGATATGCATGCTCAATATCCCAATATCCGGAGGGTATCGAGGTCAGGCACAGATCTGTCATCTGATTTGATGACGAAGGGGGAGGAAGGAAAGTTGCGGCTTTTGGGACAAATACAGATCAGTCCGGACTTCTCTGGAGAACAGATACGTCCTGCACTAGCTGCATTGATTTGTGTTAGGTTTTCGGCAGTTTGAATGGTGTCCTGTTGTCACCATCACTGCCATCGGTACACCATGGCGTGATGTATAGGTTGTGTTTTAGGTGAAGAATAGTTGCCAGTTGTTGGGCTAGAGGGATGCGAGTAACATTGAATAAGAAAGATGAGAGGACGGACCCTTCAGTTGCACCTACACTCTTTTCTTTTGTGTGTATGTTGGGAAAGTGAGCGGGCTGTACTGAAGTTCAGCAGTGCGTGCTGTGAGAAAGGTTTGAATGTAAGTGTACATACATGTACCCACATTCAGTGGAGAAAGAGCTGTTAAGATGGCATGATGCTCAATGCGATCAAATGCTTTGAATAAGTCTAGAGTTTGGACGGCCTTGGTGTGGTCCGGAATGAGAGGGTCAAAGATATCACAGGTGATTTGTAGCATCTTGTGTGGACAAATGGGGGCGAAAGCCAACCATGCTGTGAGGGTGTAAGTAATTGTTGATCATATGTTGTGTGAGCCTCGCCAAAACAACGGGCTCAGAAAGCTTGCCCAAACATCAAGTTAGTAACATTGTGCGAAGGTTTTGGAGTGAAAGTGGTTTGTCAAGCTTCGGTATGAACAATAATTTAGCGTGGCGTCACGAATGGGGAAGCATGCCTTCCTTCTTACATTGAAGCGAAGGCATGGGAGGTATTCTGTCACTTCATGTTTGGAATAAAGGCCAAACCCCATAACGCTCAAATGCACATGACAGCGACGAGCGAAGCTATGAGCGATGAAACAGGGCATTCGCATGGCGTGTCAAGTGGTAGTTTTGTGCGATCGCTCGGTTTTTACAGCAAAAGCTGTTATGAGATCAAAACTCGTGTCATGTGCGGCACCGTAGTTGTCCGCCACCGCCGCCGGGGTCCGTAAGCACTATTGCGAAATAAGAAAAAAAAAAAACCTAGTACCAATAACACAGCGAGGCTCGAACTGCGGGATCGCTGCATACCAGCCCAGTATTCAACCACTGAGCCACGCCGGTGCTTAGGACTTCTTTGCAAACTTGCCTTAGGCAGGTTTCATGTCGGTAGAGGAATCTCATTAATATTAGTAATAAAGTGTTTTAGGTTATCAAAAGAACAACGAGGCATCACACAATGCGAATAGTGTAACAAGTACGTTGTCCAATGCTGCAACCTATTACAAAAGCTTGTTTTTGATCACCTGTTAACTGTGGCGCATACCCACTTCAGGCATAATTCCTCATCATTGTCCGCCACTGCATGAACAATAGGTGCAAAAGTCTTTGTAAGTGTTTAGCAGATACAACACTTCTCAGAAGAATGACAAAAAATAGCATAGCTAATGCTAGTCTACTACCCAGAAGGTATTATTATTCCCATAGTGGACACACAGCAAATGTTCTTGCAGCAGTTACCAAATCATTGTTTAGAAAAGGCTCTGAAAGGCCGCTCTTCTAGCTTTTGCTGTCACTGTGCTGTGGCTCCCATGCAGGCCTGGCGTTTTTTTCCAGATTTTGAAACCGCCGCCTATCGCCCAGAAGTGCTGTGCTCAAAGCACTGGAACGAAATGTACAAGATTGAGACGTAGTGCCGGTTCTATCCATGTGCCGGCAAACCACCACCTCCTCTTATGCTCTTTTTTTGCCCGAGTCATGTGTGCACAACGAAGCAATAACATATTGTGTATGCACTTTCATATAAAAGAAATGCTGAAAACAATCATAAACTCCTTCCGTTCCACTATACTGCAACACATTTTATTTTTACATAGCATGTCGGCAACTATGTGCAATTTTCGGCACGAGTAGACGGCCTCATGCCCGCAACAGTAGAGTTCGCTCGCCAAATCTGTCGTGTAAATGTGGTTTGCTTGCGCAAGCGACTGTTCACGCGCAGGTGATCTACGTCGCGTCGCTTGTCGCTCTTACGAGCATTTTTTAGATTATGGGGTTTGGCCCTTACTGTCTCAGGACCATGTCTGAAAAGTCCCGCATTGATACACAATTTAGTTAATTTTTTTCTAAGAGCAAAACAAAATTCAACCACGTTGTTGCCTTTGTCTGTGGCTTTTATAACTGTCAATTTCACTGCTTAGCTATGTGGACGACAGCCAAGATTTCGCAAAACCTGAACAGTGGATAATTGTGTGAAAAAATTACCACAAAATGGCTCTTATGTCAATGATAGGCCAAAGCCCTTGTGCGCATGATGCCTTATCGGCAGAAGAAACTCCAACTATCTTCACTTTATTGCCGCTGCAATTCAATCAATTCATTCATTCACAAAACTTTATTTGTGTCCTGAAGCCCCGGTCATTTCAGACAAGAGGCGGGCCGCATCCACCTCGGTACCGTCAGGCCGAGCCTTGTGGCGTGATCGTGGATCTTCTAGACTGCCCGTAGTTGGTCTTGATAAGACGTGCTTCGCACCATCGTCTGCCAGTAAAACCATTGTTCTTCGGGGTCGGCGAGAGTCGCGGGACAGCCTGCCATCATGTGTCTGATCCCACTGATGCCATCGCACGAGTCACACTTGTCTTGAATTTCACTGTCAGAGAGAATTTTATGTAGAAAATACGGAGTGGGGTAAATTCTGGTTTGCAGTAAACGTAGTGTGACTGCCTGAGCCCTGTTCAATTTAGCGTGTGGCAGTGGGAATCGCCTACGCCTCTAGTATTAATATTTTCTGATGCCGTTGTAAGTAATTAAATTATCTTTATAGCCGCCGAAATAATAGTGGGCGTCGGATCGGGTCTGACCGGCACGGCAAGTGAGTCCTCGTGCCAGATCATTTGTCACCTCATTGACATTGACCCGAGTTTCGTCCACTTGTCCCATATGCGCAGGAAACCATCGAATTTCAGTATTGATAGGATTGACTTTGTTCAAAAGTTTAACCGCAATTTCAGTGACATAGCTCTTGTCGAAGTTCCTAATTGCTGCTTTAGAGTCGCTATAGACATATGACCATTTTCTGTTCCTAATAGCTAAAGCAATTGCGGCTTGTTCTGTAACTGTGGAATCCTTAGTGAGTATAGTCAGGGCGTCCTGTACCTCTCCCTAGCTGTCGACCACCACAGCCGTGTAGGCCTCTTGGCCTTTCACCCAGGCTGCGTCCACGACGGCCGCCTGTTGTCCTACCTGTTCGATTTCTTTCAATAAAGCTTTCGCTCTCGCTCTTCGCCTGCTGACATTGTGTTCCGGATGCATGTTTCAATTGCCATGATTCTAAAAAGAAAAAAAAGAAAATGAAGTGTGCTAGCATGTAAACATCAGCATAGCTTTTTGTGTGCCAGCATTAACCTGTAAACAGTTCTAATTTCATCCACAACGGTGTGAAATGAATGAGTGAGTAATAACGGCTCGTTAAAAGCCGAACAAAAGGGAGAAAACAGTTTGTGAGCAAGAGACAAATGCCATCATCGCCATGAAGTCGCAACTGCCTGCTTCCGCACGATCACTTGCACGGGTGATAGCCCTTCGAGAGCATATACAAACCACAAGTGAAGAAAATAAACTTAAATATTACAGGCCAGGAAAAATTATTTGTATTCTTAAAGGATGCCAGTGCTTGCTTGTCCTGAAACGGGTCGAAATATTCTCATGTTTTTCTAACAGAGAGAGTGCCGAAAACATATGACACCGACCACTTGCGACAGGTTCACGCCATCGCATATAATGATATTTGGCCCCGAGTGGATCAAAACCTTTCAGGATGTCTCACAGACTCATTTCCTACCTATACTGCATCATTTGAGATGAAATTCAATGTGCCAGAACGAAAAAAACTGACTGCACCTGCGAATATCTTCCATAAAAATGCGGAGCTTTGCACGCCAGACTAGGAACGGCGCCGCCCGCTAGGCAATATGGTGGCGCCCACATTAAAAAGATCTACAAGTGACATAAGTTGTGCTAAATCTGTGCCAGAGTTTCAGGTTTTACAGTGATTATATCGGCAGTCACAGTGCCCCACGAGTCAAAACAGGTAAAGCCTGATCTTTGCATGACCAAGGTGACTACCGTGCATCAAAAATTACTCTGTAGGTTAAGCAGCACTCTCAAATGCATCCGGAGTTAGCCTCTACATCATGCATGATGCATGAGATGTACCTTGAGATGCAAATGCATCTCAAGGTACATGTAAACTGGTGGCATAGGGAAACATACGTTAAGAGCGGACACTCCCGTATAGCCCTGCGGCAGAGCTACTGCGCCGCTTTCAGTGCTATGAGCGGCTAGTCAGAACCGATAATGTCTTCAGCATAAATAAAACAACAGAAATTTTTGTTTCCGATGCTGGGATTTCAGCCCGTACCCTCGTGCTCCGAAAGTAAGTGTCTTTACCACTAGGCTACACACCCTTGCTTCAGCAAAGGGAATACATGTGCAGTACATCTAAACACATGAATGTGTACCCTTTGTGCACAACAAATGCAGAAAGACAACAATTTCCAGTCAGACTTTACTGATTTTTGTGGTAGCGCATTAAACGTCCTCAGTGGGAAGGATGTAGAGCCGAGATAGAGAGTAGCAAAAAACAAACATTTTTTTTCTTTCAGAAAAGTTTGATGAGAATAGCAAAAAACAATAATTTTTTTTCTTTCAGAAAAGTTTGATGCCAAAGATGCCAAACTTGTGTCTTTATGGTCCCCCGGAGGTGGCTATTACATGTGTTGACTACGAGTAAAAGCGAGCATGGGTATGCCCTTTAACAGTTGGTCAGACCCTTCCTTGCTCGGCCTAGAGAACGCTCGAGTGGCCACTTTTCATATAAAATATGTCTCTGTTATGATAGCGTAATTTCCATAGAGGCCCATGATCCAGTAGTCCGTGGCTCGTTGCCACCGTCACCATTTACGCGAGGAGGGGACAACTGACAACAAACAAAAAAATATAAAATATGATGTCACAACCGAAGGAGTCGCAATGTCGCGCTTTTGGCCTAAATGGCGCAAGTTGGAAATTTTTCTCAACTGCTGACCTTTTACATGCCTTTATTAATATGCGATTTTATTGCTCCTCAATTGTGTCTCGCTAATTGTATGCAAGAGAGAAAGAAAAGAAAAAAACGAAAATGAGGAAGAGAAGTTGTTTTATTAGCCAAATGACGTATTTGCAATATGCACCAGAAACTTCGCAGAGGCAATTGTGAGGCAACTGTTCATGAGCACAATAGCATGACAGTTCGAAAACTCATGCTGCCCAATTGTCGAAAAGCACTGCAGTGAAACAGCTGCTTTGAAAATATAGCTTTGGCAGCCATAAAGTACAACACCTCTTTGCTTAGCGCGTTGTGTTTACCATTACCAGAAACACGCCGGCCGTGCGCCAGAGAAAGCACTCGGCAGTCACAGGAGGGGCTCTCGACAAATTCTGTGAGCTAGTTGAGCTCTGAGATGTCACATCAGTGAACAGAGCATAAAAGATGAGTAAACTACTGAAAGTACGCACGAAACCACCACAAAAAAGTAAGCGATGCCTCGTTGACCTGGCAGTGCGCTGTACCAAAGAACATGCTGAACTTTATAAACACATGCTCCAAGGTAGGGTACCTAGACTTGAAGCCACCCTATCCAAGGCAGCACCGTTGGCCCATATTACCAGACTGCCTGCATGTGCCCGCTGTTTTTAAAGCTAAACGAAGAAAATTGGGCGCTCAACAACGTACCAAAGACCTAAGTTTTATGAAATTAATCTACTAATTTTCTTGTAATAAATAAAATAAATATGTTGCAAATAAATATTTACTTAACAATTTGTTTTCATTATCTGTCCCCTGTTTACCTAGTTGCGCTTCAGTCGTCATGCCATTGTTGATGTCTTTTGCAATAGGTTCCGGACCACTTTTCGTTCCGGTTCTCGCAATCTATTTAGGTTGACTTTGCACATCTTGTGTTGTGCAAGTCTGCTTGATGAAAAAACTCTCTCTTTTCAGAGTCACGTGGCTCCTAGGCCAATTGGTGGCAATCAAGTTTGGCAACTATTCATTATCTGATGTTTTCTGTTCCAAAAATGCTGCTGGTAGCTTATTGCCAGCCCCACAACGAATGTAATAGACCTTTTTCAAGCGCATGAGTGCCACCGAATGATGCACAAGTGCTCATGAGAGAAGTGTAAACACCGCTAGAGCACGCAGTGTGCATGCTCTATCTTTTTGCTTTTACCGTGCTAACGCTCTAAAGGGATTTTAGGAAGGTGTAGCGGTATTACTGCATGATTAAGTCATGAACCTATTTGTTTAGCTGTGATTGCCTTTCTACGAGGTATATCGGTCTAGCATTTCCGCAAGCTGCTATGCTCCTATTAGCTGAGAGGCTCCAAAGTGCGAATGTTTTTTTTTTTTTGCCATCATTATGCCCTATAGCATAATTAAAAAAAATACAGGTTCAGCTTTCTAGATGAAGTCTAGGAGCAATTCATGCAATTTGTGAATTTGTGGATGCATTTGGAATCAACAGGCTTTTTACTGGTATGACAGCTAGAGCATAAGCTACAGCATTATACTGTTCCATGGTAAATGTATCACAATCCAATTGATTTGTAAATAATGACTTGATTTGTAAAAGATGAGATTAGATTGTGCTAGCGCTTATTGCGGCTCTTTTGTACTTAAAGAGACACTAAAGTGAAATGACAATATTGTTACGTACAATCCAAATGGTGTACGAATAACTGTTTATTGGGGCGAACTTGTGCCTGAAAAGCAAAGGAAAATGTAGCGGCGTCTCTAACAGGCGATCAGCAAAAAGGGATCAATCTCCGAGAAATCCTCGAGCGGTGCACCACTTCTTTTTCATAAAAATTCCGTGCTGAGGAGGCGCGCGCCGTCACGGCCTTTTCTTGTTTCATCATCAAGCCGCTGATCTCTTGGGGGGCGCACGAACTAGCGCGCGTATTTTGAATACTTCGTTTGCCTTGCGTCATTATCCCTCCTCCAAAAACGCATCGTCCCGATGCGTGAAAGCAGTGTTGCTAAGATGGTCTGAATGCGTGATTTCCATTAGAGAAATAGGTATTCCTCATAATCGGGTGTCTATAGTTCGACGTTCATTGCCTGTCATAGTATGGCTTCATTCTGACTACATGCACGATTTCTGTGCTCCTTCGGCATCTTGATGAGCTCATTTGTCCTTCCGGTGACACCTCATAGTTCAAGGAGCTGACGCGACGAAGGACTCGGTAAGGGCCGAAATAGCGGCGCATGAGCTTTTCGGAAAGGCCAGGCGTCCGCACAGGAGTCCAAATCCAAACTAGGTCGCCTGGTGCGTAGTCGACTCCTCTCCGACGAAGGTTGTAACGGTTTGCATCCACGCGTTGTTGTTGTTTTATGTGATGTCCCGCCAACTGCCGTGCTTCTTCCGCTCGCTGAATGAATTCGCTGATGTCAGGCTTGTGCTCTGTGTTGTCGCCTACAGGCAGCATTGCATCTAATGGTGTGGTAACTACTCGACCATAGACTAGCTGGAATGGCGTCACTTTAGTAGTCTCCTGCACAGCAGTATTGTAAGCGAAAGTGGCGTACGGCAGTATCTTGTCCCACGCACGGTGCTCCAAGTCAACGTAAATGGACAACATATCGGTTAGAGTTCTGTTGAGTCGCTCGGTTAGCCCATTCGTTTGGGGGTGGTAAGTCGTTGTTTTCCTATGACTTGTGTGAGTAAGTTTCATAATGGACTGCGTCAGATTGGTTGTGAATGCAGTTCTTCGATCCGTGATAACCACCTTTGGGGCACCATGCTGTAGTACAATGTTAGTGACGAAAAATTTAGCTGCTTCTATAGCCGTGCCCCTGGTGAGAGAGGCTGTCTCGGCATACCGGGTTAAGTAGTCTGTCGCCACTACTATCCATCGGTTGCCTATTGATGACGTAGGAAATGGACCTAGTAGATCCATTCCTACTTGTTCGAACGGAGACTCAGGTGGTTCGATTGGTTGGAGAAATCCTGCAGGTTTCAATGGAGGCGTTTTGCGTCTCTGGCAATCTCTACATGTCCTTACATAATGCTGTACAGCATCCAGTAACTTTGGCCAGTAGTACTTTGTGCGGATGCGAGCCAATGTTCTACTCACTCCAAGGTGTCCTGCTGCTGGGTCATCGTGGCAGGCTTCCAGGATTTCGGGTCGTAAGGCCGAACGAACGAAGAGTAGGAATTTCTCCTTGCTGTGCTCGAAGTTTCTCTTGTATAAAACGTTGTTTCTCATGAGGTACGAGGACAATCCCCGGACGAAAACTCGAGGAACACGCACTGGTTGCCCTTCCAGCTGCTTGATCAATTTAAGCAACTCCGCGTCAGATCGCTGATATTCAGTAAAGTCTGCGGTGCTGACGGCCCCAAGAAACGGAAAGTCGTCTCCATCTTCCCCAGGTGCAGATTCTATTGGTGCGCGTCACAGGCAATCAGCATCGCTGTGCTTGCGACCCGACTTGTATACGACTGTTATGTCGTATTCTTGCAACCTGAGGCTCCATCTAGCAAGTCGCCCAGAAGGGTCCTTTAGGCCTGCGAGCCAGCACAACGAGTGATGGTCGCTCACTGCTCGAAATGGTCTACCATATAAGTACGGTCAGAATTTCTGTATGGCCCATATTACCGCCAGACATTCTTTTTCCGTCGCCGAATAATTTATTTCAGCTCTCGAAAGAGTGCGACTAGCATATGCGACCACTCTTTCCTCTCCGTTTTGCAGCTGCACAAGGACGGCGCCTAGTCCCAAATTGCTTGCGTCCGTGTAAATCTCTGTTTCGGCTTCTTCGTGGAAATGTGCCAGGACGGGGTGGTGTAGGAGTCGCTGTCGCAGCTCATTGACCGCCTCTTCTTGCTCGCTTGTCCAGGTGAAAGGCATGTCTTCTTTCATCAGTCGGGTTAGTGGCTCCGCAATCTTCGAAAAGTCTTTAACGAATCTTCTGTAATAGGCACAAAGTCCTAAGAATCGTCTCACAGCCCTTTTATCTGTCGGTCTAGGAAACTTTTCTACAGCTGCTGTCTTTTCGGGGTCAGGTCGAATGCCTTCAGAGCTAACCACATGACCGAGGAAAAGCAGTTCATGAAAACCAAAATGGCACTTTTGGGGTTTTATTGTCAGCCCTGCTGAACTAATCGCTTCGAGCACAGTCCCTAGTCGTTCCACATGCTGATCGAAGGTGGCCGAAAAGATCACGACGTCATCGAGATAAACAAGGCAGGACTGCCATTTTAACCCGGACAGCACAGTATCCATCATCCGCTGAAATGTGGCGGGTGCGGAACACAGGTCAAAT
Source organism: Rhipicephalus annulatus (assembly GCA_013436015.1). Classification (NCBI taxonomy): domain Eukaryota; kingdom Metazoa; phylum Arthropoda; class Arachnida; order Ixodida; family Ixodidae; genus Rhipicephalus; species Rhipicephalus annulatus. The sequence goes on along the minus strand of WOVY01012757.1, from coordinate 17,508 downwards.
GGGAGTACCTTGAACTCGTATAAACCATCTGGGGTCACGAAAGCAGTTTTCTTGCGATCTCGTTCGTCCACCTCTATCTGCCAGTATCCGCTCTTGAGGTCTAGAGAGGAGAAGAATTTCGCGTCTCGTAGTCTGTCAAGGGTGTCATCGATCCTTATAAGGGGATAAATATCCCGCTTTGTGACGACGTTCGATTTTCGGTAGTCAACGCAGAAGCACAAGGTCTGGTCCTTTTTCTTTACCAGTACTACAGGCGAGGCCCATGGGCTGGCCGACCGTTGAATTACGTCGTCCCTGAGCATTTCTTCAACTTGGCCTCTGATGACTTCTCTCTCTTTTGGTGACACTCGGTACGGGTGCTGGCAAATAGGTCTAAGAGATTGATCGATTATGATGCGGTGTTTGATGATAGATGTTCTTTGCACTTTCGATGACGTGGAAAAACATGAGGCGTACTCCCGTATAAGGCTCTCGATTTTTTGTTTCTGGTTCGGTCATAGGGCTGCTTCGATGTGGATAGATGCGAGTATGGAATCTATACCGTCAGGGTGCAGTGGTGCAGTCTCGGAAGAATTCAAATCCGTAATCGGAACGTAATCGTGCAAGTGACCAACAACAGTTCCCTTCGCAAGGTGGTGCACCTCATTTCGGAGATTTGTCAGGAAGACACTCGTACACCCATCACGCAGTCTTACAATACCTCTTGCTGCACAGATCCCTTTCTCGAGTAATAGCCCAGTATTGCTTTCTGCCATTCCTTCATAGTCGTTGTACACATTGCTTTTTACGGTGACAACGATGATGGATCTTGCAGGTACTGTTACATCATCACCTGCAATCTGGAGCGCATCGAATCGTTTTTCACTCTCGAATGTCGCGATGGCGTGTTTCGTCGAGAACGAGACGCACGTTTCCTGCAAGTTTATCACTGCGCCATTGGCCTGCAAAAAGTCCATTCCGATAATTACATCTCTTGAACACTCCGACAGGACAATGAAGCTGGCGACGTAGGTGAAACCGCGTATCCCAACTCTAGAGGTACACATGCCTGCCGGATCCATAAGGTGTTTCTCGGGGGTTCGCACTTGTGGCCCTATCCAAGCGGTCAGCACTTTTTTCAGCGTTTTGGCAAGTCCCCTGCTCATGACGGAATAGTCTACGCCTGTGCCTACTAAAGCATTCGTTTCGTAGCCGTCTATAATTACCGACAAATCAGAAGCGTGGTTACCATTTCCGCACGTAGTCTCCTGTCCATCATCACATTTTGAAATCGGCACTGGAGGTTGTTTTCTTGCGTTGGCAGTGGCCTTACTTCCCCAGGTCACCGATTCCAGTTTTCCCGAAGCGGGCTTTGGGGAAGTCGCCTCGGAGAGTTTGAAGATGGGCGCGGACTTGGTGACCGATACCTCAGTGGTGCTGTCGACCGAGGCTGACGCTGCTGCGAGGAGTGAGCACCTTGACGTGTTGACAAGTACTCCTCGATTTCAAAAGGTCGCTCCCAATTCAGTGGACAGGCAGCGTTTATGGGAAAACCCCGAAGTCCAGCTCGGCGATATTCACACATCCGGTAAAGATGGCCAGCTTCGCCGCAGTGATAGCAAAGCGGAATTCGATCAGGAGTGCGCCATATATCAGCTTTTCGGATCCTAGTCTCGGCTGGGGACGGCGTAAATCGAGGTTTCGGCAGGTGCGTGCTTGCTGCGGTGAAATAAGGTCCAGGGGCGGCGAAAGGAGGTCCAGGGGCGACGAAATGAGGTACAGGGGTGTTTCTCAGTACCTCGGCGTACGAGACTGCGGGCTGCATCGGAACCGACGCTTGAACAGGCTGGGCTTGTGGCTGCTGCTTACGGACTGCCTGTCTCACCTCCTCCCGAACAGCTTCCGCTAATGACGAGACCGTTGAGAGGTTGCCGTTTAGCTTCTGGAGCTCTTCTCGAACCACCGACCGAATGAGCTCTCGTAATACGTTCATGCCATTCCCGAAGACTGCTGACACCGCGTCTAAGGATGCGACGTTAACATCTCGATTGTAGTGCCTCGCTCGCTGTTGCAGAGTTTTTTCAACCGCTGTCGCCTCGGTGCGAAATTCAGCGATGTTCCGCGGGGGGCATCGGAGCAAACCAGCAAAAATCTCCTGCTTCACCCCACGCATCAGGTGCCGAAGTTTCTTGTCCTCGCTCATATTTTGATCAGACCGGCGGAATAACCGGCACATGTCTTCCACATACATTGCGACGCTTTCATTGTTGCGCTGGTTTCCTGCCTGCAAGGCAGCTTCAGCTCTTTCCTTGCGGTCTGTACTCGGGTATGTGGCCAATAGCTCCCGTCGGAAATCATCCCACGATCGAATGGTACCTTCATGGTTTTCAAACCACGTTCGTGCGCTGTCCTGCAATGTGAAATAAACTCGGCGGAGCTTCCGTTCTTCGGTCCATCCGTTGCAGTTGGCGTCGCGCTCAAAACCCTCCAGCCAATCCTCGGCGTCTTCATAAGGATCGCCATGAAAAGGGTCCGGCGTCCGTGGCTCATCGACGACGACGTGCGTGGCAGCGACTGGAGACGAAACGGCGTGTGCGGCAGCGGTTGGAGACGACATTTCGGTACTCTCACTGGAGACAGCTGGAGACACTCTGGGCTCTGGTGGCAGGGGAAATTCCGGTGGCTCACCACGTAGACGACGACTGGAGCGCTGATGAACTGGCGTGAGCTCAGTTTGTTCGACTGCTCGTGGTTCCGGGCTGCTTCCTCGAAGTCCAACTGGGTTTGGGATCATTACCCGGCTCCTCCACCAGAATTGTTACGAACAATCCAAATGGTGTACGAATAACTGTTTATTGGGGCAAACTTGTGCCCGAAAAGCAAAGGAAAATGTAGCGGCGTCTCTAACAGGTGATCAGCAAAAAGGGATCAATCTCCGAGAAACCCTCGAGCGGTGCACCACTTCTTTTTCATCAAAATTCCGTGCTGAGGTGGCGCGCGCCGTCACGGCCTTTTCTTGTTTCATCATCAAGCCGCTGATCTCTTGGGGGGCGCACGAACTAGCGCGCGTACTTTGAATACTGCGTTTGCCTTGCGTCAATATACGTCATAGTGAAAGCTCAATGTATGACATCTAAATCGACATTATCAACAGAAGTGCCCTACTTATCGATAAATTAATGTAAGTACATAAGAATACAAGCACCGCAGTAGGACATTCTCAAAATTATACCGATGACATCAAAGTGCCTACATTTAATCACAAGTAATTGATCTAGCTGGGCTAAATAAAGAACCTTGCGTGCATCAAAGGTGAAATAAATTTCTGCTTGTTAGTTTCTGTTTGATTCATGGAAAAAAGAGCTGCTGTACGTTACTATGGGGATTGGCACAAGTAGCTCAAAAATTCAATTTTCGCGTGGTTACACTAGACAGGTCGTGCCATCTAGCGGGGCGCTGTTGAACCAAAACACGTCTGCCACCTCGGAGCAAATGGCAAGAAATTGATCAATGGCTGTTTTTGCTGCTGTGGCTCTTGCTGATTTAGTTCTGTCTACTAGTGTCAGTGACCGCGCAGTAAAGTCGGGCAAGGTTATGCTCAGCAACAGTGTTGTGAGTCAATCCACTTCTTGAGGCGGGTAATTTGAAGTGCGCTAATCTAATGCAGGCCAGTGAAATGTGATTTTATTTCAAAATAAGGCATTCTTTGGCACAAAAGTAACACTACAAGGTTTCTGGGCTGCTATTTCAATAATAAACGTCAACTTAATAGTTGCCTTTAGTGTCCCTGTAAATAGCAATGTTCAAACCACAATGGTTCGGTATTCATATACTTGATGTATGGTAACCCAGTATTACTTAAATACTCTAATGTTTACCGACTCTCGCTTAACACATGGTGAAGTTCTGGTATTTAAGGAGCTCAAGAGAAAGTATAGTTAGTATAGCTGGCATTGGTAAAATAAGGTACACTCACTAGTAATGTAGCCAGAAATTTTTTTGTGTTTGTGCAAGGATTTATATGTGTGTGTGTATACTATATACTTTGAAAATTGAAAAATTTCATGGTGATGGTTTCGATCTTTTGCCACGCCCCTGGATATACACCTGACATTCACTCTGCAGGATTTGTGTCGCTCACACAATAGAGAAAAAAAACGGTAAGCATCACCATCCTTCGGTGACACTAATTGCAGGTATTTGATTTTGTTTGATTTTACAAATGCTGGATCTCTGTTCGCCCTCAGGTGACCATATCGTAGGTGTAGTCACTTGTGCACAAACACATGTTCCTTATGGGGGTGTGCACTGGGCTTTAATCTGGGAAGTGGCAACACCATCGTCATGTGATTTGTAAGTTTCTTCGTATGTGCCATCTGTGCTCTTGGTGCACTGGCGTGCAAGAGGTGTTCCGGAGGTGTTACAAAGGTGCCTAGTCATTCATGTCACCCTGCCGATCTCGGAGACAGCACGTGCGGCGACCCAACGGGCTACAAAAATTTGGTGGACATTCATTGGCATGCCAGTTTTGGACATACTTACTTCCGATGGAGATCCCCAGAAATTCGCCATCTGGACTACAATCGTCTGTAGGAATCTTATGTGCAAAAAAGTTGTTGATCCGTTGAACGTTAAATGGGTGACAAAAACCATACATTTGTACACAGGACGGATCTGCCATTAGCCCTTTCAGTAAGTAGATTGGACGTACCTGGGAATATTGCTGAAATTACTGGACGTTCATCGGACATGCATTGCCTTATATGAGGCTTCACAACAGAGAGTTTTAGTGCTGGGGCCCCAAGCGGCTTGCATACGTGAGCCCTTGTGTTCCTTTGTATTCTTCAAAGGTGTGGTGGTGAGTACTAAGGAATGTGACAGCGTGCGCATGCAGGAGATTTAGAAGTATACCGGGACTAACACTCTCTAACACAATGTTCGTCCACGCGATTGGTGGAGGGTGCCGTGTACGCACTACGTTTACGCTAGCTTCGATTTATTGCGCATGACAAGAGCGAACATTCTAGTATAGCACGCAAACAAGATCATGTTTTTAACGAACGTACTCCTTGGAACAGAAGCATAGCCAGAGGTTGGGAGACCCAGCCCATGCCCTTTCAAATATTTTTTTGCCATGGCATAGTTAACGCAAAATGACCATTTGCCTGCCTTGCCCCCCATCCTCTCCCCCTTGATCCCGAAAAAAAAAAAATGCTGCGTCACTGCCTGGTTTAGTACTTTGGTAGCATCAACTTGCCTGGCGTTTCTGACAATATAGTATGCTGCAACTAAGATATTGCCACAAGGCAGTAGTGGGATTGGGGCATAAAGCGGTAGAGGGTCTCTGCTTAGAAGAAAAGACAACGAAGTGGATAGAGACTGGATTTTAGGCTACAAACAAACAAACGATTTGTTTACCCAATTTTACATCTATTTATCAAGCGGAATTACTGGCAATTCTCTTAGCGTTACGAAAATTACCTTAATTACCTCAAGCAATAACAGATGCTATTTTTTCAGACTGCTTGTCTGTGTGTAGTTCATTAGCTGCGCCTAATATATCCAATGCTTCAAAAAGATTTTACGACCTTGCCCCAAGATATTTACGACTCATTTGCGTAGTGTGGATACCAGGGCATAAAGGTTTAACCCTCAATGAATATGCAGATGCACTCGCAGTGGCCTCACATAATTACCCCATAATTTCTGTATTACCGACGCTAGCATTTATCGCCGTGGCACGCTTTGAAAAATTTGTCATGTCAGATCAGTTTGAAAATTCTCGATTGGCATCATCGGATTTTTCCCATCTTAAGTACCCTTGAAAAAATCGATGGTGCTCCTCTAGAACGGCGGAGATATCAATTACGAGACTAAGATGCCGAGTCCCCCCCTGAACTTTTATCTACACAGGTCTGGTCTGGCACAGTCTTCCCTATGCCTCCACTGCAACGAGAGTGAATTCCTTCACCATTTCCTCTTAACATGCAGGTTATACACAAACCAACGGAGGAGACTGTTAGAAGAACCTCTCCGTAGGTTGGCTCTAAATTTATTCCTTCCGGTGGTCCTCTCCTTTGGAGCAACTGAAAAGGGATTTAGCCACAGGAATGTTTGCGAGGCCGTATGCGACTTTCTAAAGGCAACAAAACGATTAGAATGTTAAGCTGAAGCATAAATTCACTTTATTTCAAATTATATGAGCCTGTTCGTTCTTTTTATTATCTCTATTTTATTTCTAATCTATCGTTTCCCAATTGGTTCTTTGTTTAAACATCGTTATCTAAATAATCAGGGTGGTAAAACAACTCCACCTCACAAATGAGGCACCGTCCGTTTCATGGCCGATCCCCCGTGGTGGGTTGCGCCAGGACTCTGAGGAACAACCAACCAACCAAACAAACAAACTGGTCCTAGCCCGCCAGTGTGTCAGCCATTGCCTTCGCATGTAAACACCGTAAATATCTGTAAATATACGTTTCCTTGTAAGATTATTGGTGGAGGTGTGGGGTAGGTGTACCTGGCTCTCCCGGCAAACCAACACAAACTTCGGAGTGGTCACCACCTTCATTTTCCTGCAATGGCTCGACAGGCCTATCCACAAGAGCAACAGCAGCCGCAGCAACAACAGCCGCAGCAGCAGCAGCAGCTGCCTTCTCTGATTCTCCTGCCTCCACGAGACCCCGGAACCTGCTCGGGCAAGACAAGGACAAGGCGAATCTCGAAGATTGGGTCGCATTGTACGAGCGCGTGAGCGAATACTATAGGTGGGACCCCACGTTCATGCTGGCAAACGTTGTATTTTACTTGCGGGATACGGCACTCACCTGCTATGAGAAGCACGAGTCAGAATTGACCAGCGGGGACATTTGCAAAATGAAGCTTGTCGAGTGGTTGAGCAGGCCATTTGGGCGACAGCAGGCCACGAGGAAAGAGCAAGAAGGTCGCGCGCAGACATCGACGGCATCGTATGTATTTTATATACAGGACGTATTAGGCCTCTCTCGAAAGGTGGACGAGAACATGAGCGAAACTAACAAAATCGCCCACATATTAAATGAATTGCCGACGACGCCTTTTAACTTGTTGATCGTTAAAGGTTGCGCCACCGTCGACGCGGTGGTGAAAGAATCTTAGCGCTTCAAGCCCGCCAAGAACCGTCGCATAACCCACCAGTTTGCGCGTCTGCCTAATACTGCAGCCACTTCGACCTGCAAAGACTGCCCCAGATTCACGCAAGCTACATTATCCGAAAATGTCACCCGGATCGTTCGCCACGAACTCGAAGCAACGGCTCTTGCAGCCATCGCTTCCAACAGCCCTCAAAATAACGCATCCACCGTCTCCCTCATCCAAGCCGTCGTTCGCCAAGAAATAGCAAATCTCGGCATCGCACCTGTTTGGGCTGTTTGCAATACCGACAGTTCGGCTTCGGTAAACAAGATCGCGGTGTACCCTTCACGCTACCTTTCCCGCTACCGAAACCCTGCTGAATGGAGGACGTCAGATGAACGACCGATTTGCTTTCACTGCTCTCACGCCGGACACATTGTGCGCTCCTGTCGCAATCGTTGGACGTCCAATTCATCCGGGAACACTGGGACATGGCGCCGCTTTGAAGATAGCTCTCGTCGGTTTTCTACTTGGTACGATCCCCAGCCTACTGCTACTAACGTTCAGGGCCGAAGGTTCAGCCGGTCATCATCACCCCAAGGCCGCCGATCTCTCTCGTCGATGATTCCTCAATCCAGGTCCCCTGCACGACCTGGGTCCTCAACCTGAGGAAACTAGACCATGCAGCTCCCGGAGGTGACGCTGCGCTGCATCAACGACCCGGTCTGCAAATCCTCTGTTGACGATTCCTACACGCCGCAATATTTTGAACCTTTTGGTGGATGACGTAACCGTTACAGCCCTCATAGACAGTGGCGCAGAAATTTTAGTCATGAGCGCTGCTCTCTGTATGAAACTGCGAAAAGTGATCACGCCTCCTATTAAGTGTGCAGTAATGTTTGCTGATGGAAGCACATCTACTGTTCTCGGCATGTGCACCTCTTGCGTGTGTATTACTGGCGGTCAGACCATCGTATTGTTCACCGTGCTTGAGCAGTGCCCACATGATATGATTCTTGGTCTCTACTCTTTCTCTACGTACTCTGCCCTTATCGACTGCTCGACGGGCCTTCTTCAGTTGGAACTGCCTTTTGACACCGCTGTTGCCCGTGATGCTCAAAGTCGCCTTTGTAACACCGAGTTCCTGCATCTTCCGCCGTAAGCCGCGACTTACGTGCAGCTCGTGTGTGATTCGCCTGTGCGCGATGGTGAATATGTCGTTTCACCCATTACCGACGTTGTGCTAAAGCATTCCATTGCTGTTCCGCACACCGTCGTGAGAGTACGCCACAACCAGACCTATTTCTCTCTTTTGAACTTTGGTTTCTCCAAGCACGTGCTGCCTGCTGGTATTAAACTAGACGTCGTGTCGTCCTTGAAAGAGTGTGATATCTCTGAACTGTCAACTGAGCTACCTGCTCCTCTTGTCAACTTGCTCACTGTGCCTAACCTTTCAAGCATCGACATTGCCAAAATGATAGCGCCAGATCTTTCGCCCTTCGAAGCACAAGACCTCCACCGTCTCTTGACATCCTATGTGGACATATTCAATGTAGACAACCGCCCTTTAAGCCAGACGTCAGTTGTGACCCATCAAATCAACACCGGCGATGCCAACCCAATACATCGCCGCCCTTACCATGCCGCCGCTGCCGAACGCTCTGTAATCCAGAAAGAGGTCGAGAAACTGCTCGCCAAAGGCGTCGTCGAACACTCATCTAGTCCGTGGGCATTCCTGGTGGTGCTTGTCAAAAAGAAGAACAACACATGGCGGTTTCGCGTCGATTATAGACATCTCAACAAGGTCACTAAAAGGACGTTTATCCCTTACCAAGAGTAGATGACGCCCTTGACTGCCTTCATGGCGCAAAGTTTTTCTCGTCCATTGACCTTCAATCTTGTTATTGGCAAATCGCTGTTGACCTACGACACTGAGAAAAAAAGCATTTGTAACCCTTGATTGGTTATATCAATTTAAAGTAATGCCGTTTGGGCTTTGCAACGTGCCGGCCACCTTTGAGTGCATGATATATTCCCTTCTGCGCGGCTTCAAATGGTCTACTTGCTTGTGCTACTTAGATGATATAATTGTTTTTTCACCGACGTTTGCGAGCCACATTTAGCGACTGTCCAGTATTCTCGAAGTATTCCGCAACGCTGGTCTCCAGCTGAACTCCTCCAAATGTCGTTTCGGCCGTTGTGAAATAACTGTACTTGGTCACCTCGTTAACGCATCTGGGGTACAGCACGACCTGGACAAAATTCGCGCAGTGACTCAATTTCTCGTACCCTCTTCTTCTAAGGATGTCCGGAGCTTCCTTGGTTCATGCTCCTATTTCCGTTGCTTTATCCAGAATTTTGCTGATATTGCGCGGCCTCTCACCGAACTTTTTAAAAAAGACGTACAATTTACTTGGAATTCGCTTCAATGTGCTGCGTTTTCGGCGCTCATTGTCGCCCCCACGACTACGCCAATATTAGACCACTTCGATCAGACCGCACAGACACAAGTTCATACTGACGCGAGTGGCCACGGAATCGGAGCTGTTTTAGCTCAGCGTCAGCATGTACGTGACTGTGTCATCGCCTACGCCAGCCGCCTTTTGTTCCCTGCTGAGAAGAACTATTTCATCACCGAAAGAGAGTGTCTCGCTTTTTTTTGGGCTGTCACTAAATTTCGCCCATACCTGTTCGGCCGCAGTTTTACTGTTGTAACCGATCATCATGCGTTCTGCTGGCTTTCGTCGCTCAAGGATCCCACAGGATGTCTTGATCGTTGGTCTCTACGCCTCCAAGAATACACCTCGGTCGTGTATAAATCTGGTCACCTCCATCAGGACGCCGACTGCCTGTCACGGTATCCAGTGGATCCGCCGGACGCCACAGAGAGAGCTACTGAGGCTTGCGTCTTATCAATACCAGACTTTTTTGATATCGCTTCTGAGCAACGCCGCGACCCAGATTTACTTCCCATCATAGAAGGCCGGAGTTCCGCTACTCCACCCACTTCTCTGAACTTGTATTTCCTTCATGAGGGGGTTCTCTACTGCTACGAATAAAGTGCACTGGCGGTCGCGTTAGCAGGCGCAGTCCCAGGCCCAATGTCTTGCACAAACAGCAGGGAAGAAAAGCTGCATACAAGAAAAAGTAAGAAAGGTACGCCTCAGTTCGAAAACATAAGACAAATTTTCAATTCCAGATCTGATAAAATGCTGTCATGTATTCGTAAATAACAATTAATCACAACTGCACTCTGGCGAGGCGGGTGTATATATGGTAGCAACGTTGCACTTCGTCGGTGACGTGCCGGCATAGTTGTAAGCATGTTTGGCTACAAGTATGTCGGCTTGTCGCTCTCACGCACATGCCGACAAACGTGAGCTGTAACCCGCAGAAGAACAAGATTAAAGGTTTTCAGCAAGCTATGGAAACACGTTTCGGAACGGCGGCATAAACGGCTGACGAGTGCGTATGTGCGAAGATTGTATCACATACGGAAAGTAAACGTGCCGTATTTCCTTAATGGGTTTCTGTAGCTTGCTAAATACCTCAATTATCCAGAATAGTTTAGTCAGTCTAGCTTACGATTCCCACCGGCGCGTGTTCTATAGCTACGCGTTCGACCAAGATTCAATTACCAGCAAACAACTGTCATACTTTTAATTTAATTTCATTTTATTCAAGGCAAAATTGTTACACTTTGCCGTAGGGGACAGGACTAAAGGCTGAATAAACACCTGACTAGGTCATTTCGCATAAAATTCACTAGGTCATTTCGCACAAAAATTGTATTTAAAACTTACCATTTTAATTACAATTTCAAACGTTCCAGTAACGAAATGATTCAGTAACAAAAAACGTTCCAGTAACGAAACGTTCCAGTAACGAAAAAGTGGCAGAAGCCTCAAAGTTGCGAAGGCAAACTTGTACATATGTAAAAACCGGTTGTATGCATTAAGGGACAAGGAAGGCAAGGTCACAACCAATACGGATAGAAAAGGTGAGATAGCAGAAGAGTTCTACAGAGATTTGTACAGCAGCCGAGACAAACAGGAGGATATCGTAAAAAGCAGTAATAGTCCAGAGGAATCCGACATCTCACCGTTAATGACAGGGGGAGTAAAGAAAGTTTTACTGGGAATGCGAAAAGGCCGAGCCGCTGGTAAGGATAAGGTAACAACAGACCTGTTGAAAAATGGCAGAGCATTGTGTTAGAAAATTGGCCACCTTCTATACGAAATGTCTTTTGACTGAGAAGGCACCAGAATCTTGGAAGATTCTGTACCAACATCATCTTAATCCATAAAGAAGAGGGTGTCAAGAACTTGAAAAATGGCAAGCCGATCGGCTTACTGTCCGTAGTCTAAAAGCTATTTACAAGAATAATAGCTAATAGAATTAGGATGACATACGAGTTCAATCAACCAAAGAACCCAGCAAGATTTCATACAGGCTACTCAACAATACACAATATTCATACTATGTATGAATAAGGTGAGAGAAATGCACGGAATTCGACCAACCTCTATACATAGCCATCATAGATTACGAGGATGGGTTTAACTCATTCGTGATATCAGCAGTGATGCTGACACTATGGAACCAGAACATCGATGAACCTTACTTAAACATACTGGAAGAAATCTATAGCAAATATACAGCCACCATAGTCTTCCATAAAGAAAGGAACAGAATCCCAATAAAGAAGTGTGTAAGGCAGGGAGACAATCTCCCCAATGCTATTTACCGCATGTTTGCAGGAGGTTTTCAGGGCCCTAGATTGGGAAGAGTTAGAGATAACAGTTAATGGAGAGTACTATGGTCACCTGAGATTAACTGATGACATAGGTACTTTGGTTGCTGAAAGTAGTTTATGTAGTAGTTTAAATAATATTCTTGCATGTGCTGGAGTATAACACTAAACACTGACAAATTTGTACTAATGCGAATGACACACAAGAAATCACCTTTGCTTCATATGTATAAATTAGGTTCATCCCCCTGCATAAAATAACCCAATATAAGTATTTAGGAGTCACCTCTAAAAACATGTCAACATGGAACAACCACATAAGTAATACTTGCACCTCAGCCTTCAGGAAATTATGCCTTCTGAAGCAAAAACTTAAAAAAAGCACCCGCCCCGATGCAGAAATGCTATGCTATAGCACCTTAGTCAGAACTTAACTAGAATAGGCATCTGTTGTTCGGGATCTGTACACTAAAAGTAATAAAACCTGGAGAGAGCGCAGCAAAGGCAGTTAGATTTATACAAAATTTCAAGACTGGATTCACCCACAGAACTTATGAAAGCGAACAATATTGAGCCATTCGAGATGAGAAGGCAGAATCAGAGACTAGAATGTCTTAAACTACTTTACACGAAATATTCGGCACTAGACTAATCTTTCTATTGCCCCTATTAACCCGAACTACGCGTCACCGTAGACAAGATACATTAAACCCTACCTCGCGGGAACAAACACATTTAGGTATTATCTTTTTCCTTGTGCAATAATCGAACGGAATTGTATAATCAAATCGGCAGCGTAATGCTGATTATTATTGATTGGTTTTACAGTGTTTCGCCAAACATGTTGACTCTAGTTCTGTAATATTGTCTTTGTTTTGCTTGTTCCATTATTTTTTTCCCCCCAATATGCTCACTGTTGTACCAGTTTATTGACCTCCCAGCTTGGACTACGTGTCCGCAGTATTTGATAAATGATAAATAAAAAATAAAGTGGACACGGAAGCCGAAGAGTAGGTCTGAAAATTGTTATGCCTAAAACTAAAGCTATGTGCAGCAGTCTTTGAATATACCTGCTTTTTGCGATAAATGGCGACACACTAAACATTGTAAAGGAATATGTATATTTAGGACAATTAGTAACCACGGAGCCAAAGCAAGAGGCAAATAACTAGAAGAATAAGGATGGGATGGAGCACACTTGGCAAACATTCTAAAATCAGGAATGTTAATCTGCTTCTAACCCTCAAGAGGAACTTATATAATACAGTTGAATCTCATTATTTTGAACACGCTTAATTAGAAATCCCGGTTAATTCGAACTCACGATGAGATCCCGTGAAAGTTATGTGTATTCCAATGGGTGAAAACACCCGGTAATTCGAACGCTCAACCACTTCCGAAGGTTAATTCGACCATACCGCCCTCTGAAAATGTTCTCAGCACCCCTGCCCAATCCCGCCGCAGTACATGCGACACCTCAACTCTGCCCGCAAAGGAAATGAAAAGGAAAGAAAAGGCTGCGGTGGAATGTTTGCTCTCTCTCAAATGCCGTCCGCGACGCGCCCGTGTCACGCTTCTCCCTTTTCTGTCCCTGCCACGTAAAGACCCTCCTCCTTCCAACGCCGCGCGTGAAGAGAGGGGAAAAAAAAAAAAAGAAAGCCGTCGCTGGGTTTGAACGATGGTGTGGTTGAATAAAAGAAAAAGCCACTATCTTCTGCAGCCCTTGCCCCTTGCGGGAGCACGGCTCTGTGCCTTGAGGGAGGGGGGTCTCTCACGTTCCGGTGCCATGCTTCCCCTTTTCCCTTCCCTGCCACCTAACCCTTCCCCTTTCGACGGCGTGCGCAAAGAGAGAGAGAGAAAAAAGCTGCCTTGGAGTGTTGTCTTTCTCTGAAGTCCTCTCCGTGTGGAGACGCTCCTCCTTTCTCGTCACGTGCTGGCCATGCTGCGGCTGCGTAGGGGAGAGCGGGAGGTTCTGCTACGCAGCAGTCATTATCGTCGTCTTGCGGTAACGACTGCTGGCGCTGGACATTTTCGCGCGCAACTTTTCTTGCCAGGAGGATGCTGAAGCCGAAGTAGAAATGCTTTGCAAGCTGCGTGCGAAATTGATTGACTCGCTGCAAGGCAAACGTGTGTAGACGCGCATCACCAATTACTTCAATCAATAACGGATGTCCTGTGATTTGTGATTAAATGTAAGTCTTCTAAAACTTCACCCTCGTATGTTAGCTCAATGCACATGCACCGCTGCATAGAGAGCCCTCCGTTTATTTAGCTTTCATTAATTCGAATTTCTTTTAATTCGAACAATTTTCGGGCCCCTTCGCGTTGAAATTGTCAAGATTGGACGTAGCTGCATTTTGCCAGTACTTTTCTATGGAGCAGAAAGCTGAAGGCCTACAAAGAGGGTTCAGCTTAAATTGAGGACAACGCAGCAAGCGATGGAAAGAAATAGGACAGGTTTGTAACCTTAAAGGGGTACTGACACAAAAATTTTGGCATCGTGTGTGTCCTGGGGGCCTCTCGAACCGGAAATAAGACAGCAATGTGATAAAACACAAAACTTTCAACTCGTGTGCCGTCACCACAGAATCGTGAGCAGCTGTGGAGTAATAGTATGCTGGAGCAAACGCTACCAAAGAAAAAAAAATGGCGTCGTCATAAATTGTTAAAGCTTGGTCACATCAAGGGAGTGTGGGGTCCATTTGAGTGTCTCAATAGCTCTTTGAAGTCGAATCGCTCATACAAATTACAAAATTAATTTAAAGTACCTTTCAAGAAATATTTGCTGTTGATATTTTTCAGATGATGTACGCATGTTCACGGGAATGGATACAGCAGGCTATGTCGGCCGAGAGAAATTTTTTGTCGGTGCCCCTTTAAGAAATGAGAAGGCAGCAGAGTGGGTCAGGGAACAAACTGGGTTGAAGCTATCAGAGTTGAAATAAAGAAGTGAACATGGGCCGGGCACATAGTGCATAGGCAGGATAACTGCTGATCATTAAGGGAGACAGAAAGTCAGGTGGGCCTATGAGATGAAAAAGATTGTAGGTAGAAAGTTCAAGACCGGGTTGATTGGCAGATCATGGGAGAGGCCTTTGTTCAGCAGTGGGCGTAGTCAGGTTGATTATTATGATGACGGCGACATACCCATAAGTGGACAGGAAGATGACCATCACTGTAGCTCTGTTAATAGAGCATTGAATGTGTTATTCGAAGGTTGCAGGTTTGGTCTCAGTCAACGGCAAGCTAATTTTTCGTTCGTATTAAGTTCCTTACATTTATGTTATAGTTACTAGAAATATCATCTCTGAGGTGAGTCACGATGGGCGCTTACTGATGGGTATTCCTGCTTGGTTTGGCAAGGTTTAAAGAACTTAAGCAATGTCATCCAACATATTGCCTTTTATTGAGGAGCATTGTCGTCATCACCACCCGTGATTGGTGCAGCTGGGCATTGGCTCTTCTTCGTCCAGCACTGCCCTACCACCTTCGCCACTGCTCCTCTTATTCCCTGCTCGCTTTTGTCCTCTCCACTGGTTGACCTCCTGCACTTCTCTTCCTCCTCCTTTTCCCCCCTTCCTTGCTTGGACATTTCTGCTTGGCTGTGCTTTGCTTTTTTCCACATCCTCTCTCTACTCCCCTTCCTTCCTCTTCTTTCATTTTTTGCTACGTTAGGCCTAACTCTCAGCTTTTCTTAGCTTGCCGGTTTGAAAGAATAAACAAGATGACAATGGACAACGGTCGTCGAGTACCCTGACTCACAAAGGCGGTGGGTTCTGTATAAGAAAACTCTTCTTATATCGGTGGATGCATCATTTAACTAAGGAATAATGAAAACATGACCACGCGATTGCTTATTTTACTAGCTTTGAGTGGGCCGAATAATCTGGAAGAACTGGTTTACTGCCTCTCCGTTGATAGCTCCAACACACATGATGAACGAGACAGTACAGAACTAGATCTAAAGACCTTATAAAGTTATTCTTAGAGAACTCGAGTAAAACCAAGAGATCAATGCCCACCGTCTTCGTGGGTCAGGGCAACTAATGGCCCTTCTGGTATCAGTGGCAGAAGCACTCCTTAAAGGCTCCAGGAGCGGTTCCGTTGTACACAGCCGCAACAACGTCACTTGTTTCCGCCTGAAAAAGGTTCTTGTGATTCCTATGTTCACACTGTCTCGTAAACTTTCGCAGCTTGGCTGAAAGATTGGTTTGGATGTAGTGTGCCCCTGTATATTTCAAACCATGGGAAATGTCGATTACACCTGAATACTTGGAGATTCAGGCCAGCCTTTCTTTAAAACCAAATTAGAATATCTTGTAGGCAATACTGCGTCACTAACGAATTGGTCAGAAGTGGCCTCGCATGCAGGAATATCAAAAAACACTCGTATCTGTTGTTTCCAAATGTAGTGTCATTGGTCTTTTCAGAAAATGTTTGCAGGAAAATGCAATAAACTCCAAAATGAAACAAGCGTCTAAAAAATTTTGCAAATGACTCAGTTGAAAAAGAAGCCCAAGTTAGCTTATTATAAAAGAACTGACAACTGTGTTCCAGATGTGCACTTGGCTATTGATTTGCATATTTTGCCTTCTTTTATTCCATGAAAACCACCTTTTTTGCTTTCTTGTGTTGTGCTTTATCGTCACAGCACAGGCTGTACTTGAACTGCTTGCTATTTTGCGGATAACACTAACTGTTCTACAAACCCTGTGTAACCGGCATATATGTGTGAGTACCTTGCAGGGTGTATGCGAGCATCAGTGATATTTATTCATTTATTCAGATACCTACAGATACTTACCAAGGGGCATTATTGTAGGGGGAAAACAAAAAAAAAATAATACACAACAGGTGGTGTACAACATCAAGAGTTAACAATATCAGCCATGTGTTAAAATTACAGATCACTAAAAAATGTATTGCATCAAACCAAGAACAGTACATTATCACAAAACTATAAAAAAGTAAAAAAAGATGAAAAAAAACGTAAGTAGACAAATTTATGAGTGCCGTACGGAGGTGACGTGATACTTAGTGGAGCAGAATTTCAGCAAAGGCACTGTCGAAGAACGGAATTGGCGACAGGATAACCTTCTCCGGTATACTATTCTATGATGGCATGCTCTTGGAAAAAAGGAATGCTTATATACGTTA
Organism: Rhipicephalus annulatus; assembly: GCA_013436015.1. NCBI lineage: Eukaryota > Metazoa > Arthropoda > Arachnida > Ixodida > Ixodidae > Rhipicephalus > Rhipicephalus annulatus. Next base: position 506 of record WOVY01012757.1, on the reverse strand, counting down.
ATGCAACAGCTATATTCTCTCACCTTCTGAAATCGATCACAATGGGCTGACCTGTATGTAGGATCAAGAATATATGTTTTCTTCATAATGCTGTTGCTCAAATAAAAATTTCGTGAGAGGGCTTTAGGCATATGTATTATCGTGTATCTTGCAAAGTGGGCCATTCAAGATTGGCTCTAATATCAGAGGAGCTATTGAAAAGTCATGGTTCCAGGAAACGAACCGTGCTGCATGCTTCTGAATGCGTTATAATTCGAAAATGCAAGTTCGTTTGTTCCTGGGTCCCATGCAGAGCATCCGTATCCTAAAACAGTATGCATGTTTGAAAGGTAAAGAGTTTCAACCTAGGAGGCGCTTTCTTGAAGTTTCGCTTTAGGAAGTTGAGAACACAGCCAGCCTTGGCTGCTGCATAGTTAATGTGGTCATTCCATGAAAAAAGATTTTTATACAAAACACCTAAATATTTGCAATTTGATACAATTGACAGATTTTCGCTGTCAAGACAA